>WOVY01005783.1:27500-239971 GCA_013436015.1 Rhipicephalus annulatus
CTAGTGGCTAAGGTACTCGGCTACTGACCCGCAGGTCGCGGGTTTGAATCCTGGCTGTGGCGGCTGCATTTCCGATGGAGGCGGAAATGTGTTAGGCCCGTGTGCTCAGATTTGGCTGCACGTTAAAGAACCCCAGGTGGTCGAAATTTCCGGAGCCCTCCACTACGGCGTCTCTCATAATGATACGGTGGTTTTGGGACGTTAAACCCCACATATCAATCATCAATCATAAGCAAACACTGGTCTGACGCGGGTACTTTTGATCGCGATAAGGCCAGATCCCCAATCACGACGTATGCGTGGGCAAGATTACTGCTGGCCGGGTATAACTGCTAACCTGCCAAGATAACTGCTAGTCTCCGGGTGTAAAGTGGCCGCAGCAATCACAAGACCGGGTTGATTGGCGTATCATGCGAAGGGCCTTTGCGCTGCAGTGGGCGAAGTCAGGTTTACAATGATGATGATTATGAGGGCCAGTGGTGATATTTCTCGATCGCTCTCAACAATCGTCACTGCTACACGGTCCAACCTAATTGGGAATTCAGTTTGGCTCAGATGTCAGTTGAATCAACACCTGGCAGCCAGATCTCGCTGCGCAGATTCCGTTCGTCTACATCCCGATATGCTCTGGTCGCGACTAAAAGTGACCGTGCAACTGCACCAGATCCAGATCAAGTCCAGTCGGAGGCGGATCCCGAGGGTAGCGATGATCCCCCCCCCCCTCATCCAAAGCCTGTGTCAGCACCCCCAACCCACCCTTCAATATTTGTCGTGTACCTCCAGTCACTGCTTATGACAATAATTGGGACCACTGTTAGCACAGATCTAATTATAGTATTTATGCTGTGATGATGTTCTGATGACAATCCACTAAAAAACAAGAGTGTTCGGACTCCGCTTCCCCTTCCCCTCCCCTCACCGGTTTTCTTCAACTGTGACCGCCCCACTTCTAAGATAAGTGGCTGGATACCAACCCGAGCTCAGGCCTAATCAGCCTTCATCGCGGTCAAACTTCCCGAGTTGTACGCATATAATACAGCTATGTAACAAGACGCCACGAGAATTTTGATAAGACCAGCTATCGCATTTGAACAGCGACTTCATTATCGTATATGTTAAAGATAATACGAGCGGTTTACCGCTCTCAGAACTTGCCAAGTACAATATTATGAGAAAAGAAAAAGGGTAGAGTTTCAATAACTTCTGAAGTATGTACGTGAGTGCTTTTTCGATTCGCGCGTTGTTGATATCATGCTTAACAAGCGACTTCATCACCCCTATTCCAGAAACACCCGTCTCCGTCCACCACGCGCCCAGAGCCACGGGACCTCTTCTGGAACCGAACCACGGCGCAGGTGAGCAGGCGAATGTGGAAGGTACGGGACTTTGTTATTACTGTACTAACGTCATGTACCACTCAAATGCGAGTGTCACTTGACCGTACGTGCACACACTCAAATATTGCAACGTGCTGGACTTGAAGTAACGACAGCGAAAGTCGACTTCTCCACGCAATATGTCACGTTGCAGAAAAGCCAACTTCAATAAATGTTTTCTCAATCAATTGCGCAAGTACGTTAAAATTTTGAAATATTTGCACGGTTTCGTTTGTGCCGTCTATCACTATCAGAACAATATGCACTCTTTCCAGCCATCAGCTACGTAACGCACGACTTGGATGCGAGCTAGGTAGCACGCACTTACAATGAAAACACGGCGCTAATTTAAACGTGGACACGGAAACATCACTTGAGGACAGTACCCGTCGTGGTGTGACGTTTACCTGTCCATGTTTGAATTAGCGCCGTGTTTTTATGTTACATAAGGCGATTACACGGACACGTAAGCGAGCTTTTGGAACTGTGCACTGTTGTTGTAGACGCGATTGTTAAGAAACAAGAAAAGTGTACAAATCTATCATCGTGGTACATCGCCACCGATGGGTGGCTGGGGCTTTGTCAAGCTGTCATTGGACAGCTTTTTTCCCAGCCACCTTTTTTCAGCGTAAATGTTTTTGTTTTTGGTGAAACTAAAGTTTTTTATTGATTGATTGATTGATTGGTTGATTGATTGATTGATTGATTGATTCAAAGACTCCCGAAGAGCATTTCACGCAGTCTTTCTCGCAGGAGCAGCCGGCCCAGCGTAGCAGCAGCGGTAGCCGCCACTCGTCGTCATCATCGCAACAGCAGCAGCAACAGGCTGCAGCCGCTGCGGCGGCCAACGAGGTCCGCACCGTGCTCCTGTACGGCGTGCCCATCGTGGCGCTGGTGATCGAGGGCCAGGAGCGGCTCAGCCTGGCGCAGATCTCGAACACGCTGCTGAAGGACTACTCGTACAACGAGATACACAACCGGCGCGTCGCCCTGGGCATCACGTGCGTCCAGTGCACGCCCGTGCAGCTGGAGCTGCTGCGGCGAGCGGGCGCCATGCCGGTCTCGTCGCGCCGCTGCGGCATGATCACCAAGCGCGAGGCCGAGCGGCTCTGCAAGTCCTTCCTGACGGACACGCCGCCCCCGAAGCTGCCCGAAAACTTCGCCTTCGACGTGACGCACCAGTGCGCCTGGGGCTGCCGGGGAAGCTTCGTGCCGGCGCGCTACAACTCGTCGCGCGCAAAGTGCATCAAGTGCGCCTACTGCTCGCTCTTCTTCAGCCCCAACAAGTTCATCTTCCACTCGCACCGACTGCCGGACTCCAAGTACGTGCAACCGGACGCAGCAAACTTCAACTCCTGGCGGAGGCACATCAAGCTCAGTGGGACTCCTCCGGAGGACGTCAGCTACGCCTGGGAGGACGTCAAGGCCATGTTCAACGGGGGCTCGAGGCGACGCGTGGCCGTCTCTTCTTCTTCGTCCTCATCGTCCTCTTCTTCGGCCTCCAAGAGGGCGCGCTCCTCGGCCGGCGACAGAGACGCTCTCCAGGTGGGTCACCTGCAGTTTGTCTGCTGTACACGCTCACTGAGTTCGCTGGCACCCTCAACGCGAGCTGCTTGAATTTTAACGCCGTTTGAGTCCATTATTACAGCAACCAACGTCTGTCTCATTAGGAACAGGAGCCGAACTCGGAAAACTCATCTTTCGTAAGTTCGGTTTCGCATTAGTCGGCCAGCATCACTAACAATCTCCCCCGTATCGTGACTGGTTGCAATCATACATTACGAAAATCTCGGCGCAAGATGTTTCTGGGAATGCGGGCCCCACTTGTCTAAACAAGGCGAAGCCCTCGCTCGGCTCGCAGTGCAGGTGACGGCGGAAGCTGTGTTGCGCGGCATGTTACTCCCTCGACGAGTGACTAGCATGCGTGTAAGCGTTCTCGGCGCACGCAGCCGCCCAAGCCGCAGCCGGTGGCCGCTCCGCCGGCACCCTACTTCCCGGTGCTGCCCTTGTCAAGCGGCGGGCCGGCGACGCTCTTCCCGCCTCCGCTGCTCTGCCTGAGCGGCAGCAAGGCGACCGGCGGCGGAACGCCGGTGTTCGGCGACTACGTCTGGATGGGCGGCGGCAGTGCCAAGCCGTACGGCGCGCTGTGGCCTCCGCCGCCGCCTCCCGGACCACCGAGGCTGCTGGCCGCCGAACCGGCGTTCGCGTCTTTGGCCGCCGACGATGCACCGCCCGCACTGCTGGGAGGTCTGGGAGGCGGCTCGGCGCCGCTGTCCTACGCGTCAGCCTTCAGGCCCGTGGCCGGCACGGCCGTGGGCCGCGTCGCCAGGTCACCCACGTGAGTCACAACTGCCGTCAGATGATCATTCTTAAGCACTTTAGCTGTCGGTGCTGTCTGTGTTTCGATAAGTGGGCTTCTCTCCTTCAAGGCTGCATGGTTCTAGTGAATGCTAATGCTAAAGAAGTATCATCTCTTCAAGCTCTTATCTTCCCTGAGCATCTGTCTTTTTGTTTATCTCCAAGTGCTATCCCCATCAAACAGATAAAGATCGAAGCAATCGAGTTTGAGCCATATTCAAAATGGTAAATTTCGTATTTACCAAGATCGAGTCAAATAGCCATGAAGCAATCTCATATGCGCTATTATTATTAGCTTTAGAAAAAAATTGGCCCCGAATCTGCATGTTACACTGCAAATGTCGTCGAAAGACGATAGTCTTGCATTTGGAGAGAGTGAACAAGATCTTTATTTGATGTTCTGCGCAAGAAAATTAATGGTATTCTGGAGGCGCTGCGTTAGTGCCTCTAGCGTGCAGCGGAGGCGAACGAGCGCATCGAGGCACGTTAGACACGAACGCCATCTGCCAGTTATCTTCGAAAACGAAGGCAGGCGTGCGCGCCCGCGGAGAAAGATGCGCGCCTGTATCGGAGGTGATAAGGTGTACAACGCAGAGCGACGGACAGGTGCCACCACCGTGTTGTCTTAGCAAAGCGTTCGAAGCACTTACCTTTATGAGCATCGCGTTGCGCTGTTAGCGTAGCGCGATAAACTCTGTGGTCATTATAATTACTTGTGTGTACATTAGTATAAAGGCACACATACAAAACATCGATGTGTTGTTATGATGCCTCAGATGTGCGCGATAATTGCTCTTTAATTGACAATCACACACGTATGAACGCTGAATCTTGAGCAATACTGGTGGGCTCTGCGGATGGGATTGGCCGTTTGGTGCCAGTCGAGGTATCGGTAAGAGCAGTACAAACAGACGAATGTACAGACAGACAAACAGACAGACCAAAATTTTTCCATCGAAGGTCCCCAAGAAAGACTATCGTCTTTAAAACATAGCTCTATATTTTTTTTACACAACGAATACTACGTTTTAATGCATTTAACTTAATCGCACGCTTTATTTTGTACACCAGGACGCATTCCACAGAACAACTCAACGGGTATTTCGTGCCACCATCCCTGGCAGGTTCATTTTGTACGGCAGCACGACTTCACAGAAACGCTTCGATTGAAAAGGGAGCGATCGTGCAACCGCATGCACTGCGTAATGTACCAACTCGGGTTTCTTTTCCCAGTCTTCGGCATCCTTCTATATATAAACACTGCAATTCTTTATATATACTTTTTATAGGAACTCTCTCAAACTCGCTGAAGCACCGCTCTTGAGTACATCCGGAATCACTTTGAAAGCTTACACTATGAATAACAGATTTGTCACAAAAAGAAGGAATGCTTCAGCGATATTGAGCTCAACGTCAGCGAAACACCGAATCCTTGCACTTCAAAGCTCTCACAGCGATCAACCTAGAAGCACGGCCGACGCGACTATACGCTAAGGGAGAGGGAAATAGTCCCGTAACGATTCCGAACTTTACTAACCACATTAGCCGAATGCTTTCATGCACGCCGGTGGTGCACCGCAAGCGCGATCCCAATCGCGAAATCCTTCAAAGCGTTCCCGCCCGTCGCAAAAACGAAGTAAGCTCCACGACTGAGTCGCCCGCAATTAAAAGGAGTCTTCTTTTCTCCGCGACCAGGTTCTTGCCGCAATTAGCGCATCGGCACACACACACAGTCAGTCAGTCATTTATTCGCTGGAAACAACGAAGTGCATCGCTTTCTTCTTAAACCACCGCCGCGGTAAGCCCATTTCGACCGCAAATTAATAGTGTCTGTGTCGAGCAGAAACGAGCAAAAAAAGACGGGCGGCAAGCATGGTTGTCAGCTCTCGAGGATGTTTCATTAACGGCGGCCTTTTGACGACAAAGGCAGCGTGACACGGGGCTGCCGGCGGCGAAGAAACGGGGCGCTCTCAGCGAGGACCCTCTTTTGCGCGGATTAGCCGAAGCGACCGAGCAACCGCGAAATTGCGAGCCGACCGCGGGATAATCCGGTGGCATCGAAACTGGCGCCACCGGACGGCGGTGGCTGTCGTTGACGGGAAGACTCGATTCGAGAGGATTACAGCGGAGCAATGCAGCCAAGCGGCTTCCCCTATAACTTACTGGCATGTGCGTCGGTGCACGAGCGCTTTGCTTGGTGCTCGCGCGTAGTGTGGGAAAAGTATGAAGCATGATACGACGCATTAGCAGGCCATGCACTCCACGCGTTGTATGCTTGTCACAATGTCACCAAGTAAGCTCCGGTGGCAGCCTATGAGCGGGCGCAGGCTCGCTCTGTCTTTTCCGAGTATATTATTTGTCGCGCTCGAGTCGGGACGACACAGCGTACACACATGCGATCAGTCGCTGTTGTCTTTTTGTTGGTGTTTCATAAACGTCGCCGCATTCATCGACGTTCTATGTATAGCGTGGCTAGCCATGATCATTCTGTGCGGCTGTTAAAAAGCTGTGCCGAGCAGGAAACCGCAGCTGCGGTGTAAATTGAACATTTCTCACCATACCAGTACGATGCTACCACGTTTGTCAGGACTTGCGCTCGCAGAAGGCAAGCACTTATAACAACACCCTGTCTGCAATGAAAAAGCGGTTGTCAAGCTACCGCAAGGCAAAAAAGACGAAACAACTAAAGAACCTTGAATCCAGACCTTGCCTTGTTCTTTCACTCGTATACCCCCTGATATGGCCGCTTTTGAGGCTAACTGCAGCTTGTACCTACAGAATCGCCCAAGAAAATAACTATGGGCGTCTGCGGTTTTCTCGAGGTGTTCGCCTTACCGAGAAGCGACGTTAATTTTCTTGTAATTGCAACCGTGGTAACAGCCTAATTTTTTTTTGTTTCCTTCCGAGTCCTTGTTTAACGGGAAAAGCACTCCATCTTGAACGCACGCAATTTGTATTTCTGCCGTCTTCCTGGCATCGGCGACGACGATTACATGGCTTTCGCGGTGGAAAACCGCCACTTTGCGCTGATGACTCTGTTAGCGGGGCGCACGCCGCAACAATTACGTTCCGGTTTCCCCTCGCCGTCCCATTGGCACCTTCGTCGAAGTGCAAGAGAGCACACTATACACCCGCCGCTTTCACGGTATGCACCCTCCCTAAACGAAAGGCTAACTCACTCTCTCTTTCACGTATGAAGTTCGATGCCGAAAGCGTGCGCAGTGGCAGCTGTTCACAAGGGTGACCACTTGGGCCTACCTTTGCTTTAGTTTGTCCCTATCGTTCCATTTTTTGACGCTACACATGATAAAGCACCTTCACTACGCGTTTGAATTGAGCTATGTGAGTTCAATTCCAGCCACAATGATTGATTGATATGTGGAGCTTAACGTCTCAAAACCACCTTATGATTATGAGAGAAGCCGTAGTGGAGGGCTCCGGAAATTTCGACCACCTGGGTTTCTTTAACGTGCACCCAAATCTGAGCACACGGGCCTACAACATTCCCGCCTCCATCGCAAACACAGCATGCCGCCGCCGGGATTCGATCCCGCGACCTGCGGGTCAGCAGCCGAGTACCTTAGCCTCTACACCACCGCGGCGGGGCGGCCACAATGATTTGATTTTCATTTCCTTGCCTCACTATAGTGCAAATTTTCGCTCTTTTCGACTTCGTTCCTTTGCAGTGCCCTAGTGTGCTCACCCGTCAATGTGCACGTGTGTCTGCTGCTCTGTCTTTTCTTTCTTCTTTTCTTTTTTTTTCTGATCTGTTGTGTCCTGCCTGAAGCTACAACTGTGGAGCATTTAGATAGAGGCCCATTTTTTTTTTGCATTTTGCGGGAATAAACGCTAATTATTCATTTTTTCATGACCGTAAACGAATCCAACTGGCGCGCGCAGGCTGCGACCCTCTACGCCCGCCTGCGACACGACCACGGACCCGAGTCGCGCTGCTTCCGGCGCGACGGGCGCGGCTGCGGGGTCCGAGGCGAGCGACGGAGCGCGTTCGGAGGACGAGGACTCGGACAGCTTTCACGGCGAGGTGGACGTCACCGACACCAGCAGCGACGACGGACGCACGCTGGTGGCCGCTGCCGCGCCGGCGCACACCAGCTGTGAGTACATGAAGCTCCGAGAGCGCATGCTATAGACTGACATTTACAGGACAAAAAAGCCGCGGCATGAGCCCCTCCCTACTGAAACATTCCGTGTGCGAGTCCAATAATTCCATATGTTTCCATAAAGAATACATGTTTCCCATGTATTTTCCATATATTTCCGTAAGAATCATACGGAAACATACGGAATTATTGGACATCGCATACGGAACGTTTCAGTAGGGCTGGCAGATAACTTATTAATATACCGAAGCGACGGCGTACAGGGGGGGGGGTGGAAAGAAACACGAACAGCGTGGTGTGCTGTTTATTATCGCACTCTGACCTTAGTGTCAATAAAAAGAAGGTAGAATGGTTCTTGGTTGTATCAAGATTACTGTAGTTTTTATTTAATCGCCATCTAGGCTACAACCACTTGAAAAGAAAGCGAAACAGCAGAGATTGTAGATGCCGCACTGTCCATGTTTCTTCCCGTCCACACTGTATACACTGTACACTTTGATAGAGAAGCAACCGTTATATATATATATATATATATATATATATATATATATATATATATATATATATATATATATATATATATATATATATATATATATATATATATATATATATATATATATAATACAAACAAAGCGATTGTGCGTCCTTCCTATACATTACAGCTCATCGCGTGTCTCGGTGCGAAGCGAAGTATGTACTGAGAACACCTGGCGGGGTCACTTTGGGTCAAGGACCCAAGAAAGCTGCCCACACTTGTAAACGGCTAATGACCCCAACTTTTGAAGCTGAGTTTACTCCTCCATGCGAACCTTCTGTATACGCCAACGGCTCTGAACAAGTGCTCCGGAAAAGCTTGAGGGAAGTTTTTTTATGACGTTAGAGTTAATTGTCGCATGGACCACCTGATCGACATCCACACAACATAGTGTAACGTCAAGCTACAGTGTCCAAATACCCTCCAGTATACGGCTAGTTTCGATGACGTCAGGTACCGAAACATGAAATGGCCGTATCTGCGATGTCAAAAGAGTCGCTGTGCGGAGCGACGTCGCAATCTCGCGACATCTTGTGTGAGCACATGTCGACAATCTCATAGCGTGTCGTCACAGCAAGGTACAGTAGGAACCAAACAATTTCTGCAAATATGTGGTTACTCTTTCAGGGCACACTCGTGCTTACCAGTACATTTGCTAGGATCATGGATGCGCGGCTTTTCATTTGCAGAAAAAAAAAACTTAAAATTTTGGCGTTGGTGCACCAGGAAGAATTGTCGTTCGCGGTATTTTCTATTTTAACATACGAATTTTCTAGCAACGTTGATTGAGGAGTAAACAAGCAAACGAGCGCATCTTACGGCACTGCTCAGTTCGCGTCCCTGACTCACGCCATTTGAGAACGAGAGCCCGTAAGTGTATCTTCCTTTGTTTAGGGCGCATCCCCACAACAGGCGTCGTCGTTCTTACGTAACTAAACGCGCACCCGTGTTCGCAGCGTCGCCGCCGCCCAGCCCAGCGGCGTCGGAAGCAGCGCCCGAGAGCCGAGCGGACGGTGGCCGCACACCTGTGCCGGACACCAGCGACGCTGGCTTCGCCAACAAGCAGGTTAGTGTGTCTGCCTTATAGCTGTACAGCTAAGCAATGTGAATGATATGGTACCCAGTTGAAAAGAAGAACCCTCCATTCCCTATAGAGGTACCCACAGGCTTCAATGTTGTCATCAACCCGAATTCGTCATCAACCCGTTCCGAGTATAAGTGATCACACCGCGGTCGTCGCGGGTATTAGGTTTGAAAAGAACAAGCCAAAGAAGCAACCTACAAGGAAGGTATTTCTTTTTGGTAAAGGTGACTACTCAGCGATGTCACATGCGCTTTCAAATCATCTGCCTGTTTTCGAATGCCTTGCCGAATATTCTACCACACAAGAATTGTGGTGTGCTTTTAAAAGTAAAGTAATGGAACTCATAGATATTTACATACCAAGTGTGCATTCTCGTATAGAATGAATAGCCGCAAGAAGCCTTGGGTTACCTCACAGTTATTAAAAATAATTAAAAACAGGCAGCGAGTATACCGTAGCTTCAAAAGAACGAAGGCAAAAAACACTTCGACAGGTTAAGCGCCCTAACGCGTGAATACAAAGTTATGGCAAAAAACGCGAAGGCGGGCTACTTAAATAGGCTAAACGAAGAAATGAAAAGAAATCCCAAAATGTTCTGGCGGTACTTAAAACGTTTTGGGTCAGATGCTACCGGTATTAACGAAATCCAATATAATAATCAAGTGTTCTCGGAAGATATAGCCAAGGCGAACTGCCTTAATGAATATTTTCGCTCTGTATTTTCGCCAAAGACTGATGAATACTGTGATATCCCATGTGTATATCCCGTACCCTTAATGCAGCCTATTGATTGATTGATATGTGGAGTTTAACGTCCCAAAACCACTCTATGATTATGAGAGACGCCGTAGTGGAGGGCTCCGGAAATTTAGACCACCTGGGGTTCTTTAACGTGCACCCAAATCTGAGCACACGGGCCTACAACATTTCCGCCTCCATCGGAAATGCAGCCGCCGCAGCCGGGATTCGAACCCGCGCCCTGCGGGTCAGCAGCCGAGTACCTTAGCCACTAGACCACCACAGCGGGGCTTAATGCAGCCTATTGAGCTTAGCGTGGACGGCATTCAAGCCTTTCTCAGTAATCTCGATGAAACAAAAGCGAATGGTCCTGACGGCATTCCTGTGCGTCTTTACAAACATTGTGCTTCTCCTGTTTCCATGTATCTTCATTTAATTTACTCGAAGTCTTTATCTACTGGTGTCTTACCAGATGACTGGAAGATGGCCCACGTTGTGCCGATCCACAAAGGTGGACCCAAAAAGGAAGCTGTCAACTATAGACCAATTTCATTAACATCAATTGCCTGCAAAGTACTTGCGCACATCTTGTACAAGGAAATAATGCGACATATAACGCACCACAAATTGTTAATAGAAAATCAGCATGGGTTCTGTAAAGGACTATCTTGTACCACGCAGCTAATTGAATTTCATCATGATTTATCCTCTAATATTGACGAAAATGGGCAAATTGACTGTATCTTTCTTGATTTCCAAAAAGCTTTTGATTCGGTTTCGCATGCGCTCCTTTTGCAAAAACTTAAGTTATTTAATTTAGACATAAATGTGATAATCTGGATAGATAATCTGGATAGAAAATTATTTAAAGCATCGTCGGCAATGTGTTGGTTTGAATGATAAAGCATCCAGTTATGTTGACGTGACATAGGGTGTGCCACAGGGCTCCATTTTGGGTCCTTTGTTGTTTTTAATTTATATCAATGATATCTCGGTTGGTATCTGATCATCTATCCGGCTTTTTGCCGATGACTGCATAGTCTACCGGAAAATTAAGAGTGAGCAGGATTCCTCCCAACTTCAAAATGACTTGGTGCGTATTCATGACTGGTGTACAACGTGGAAAATGTCTTTAAATTTTAATAAGTGCATTAACCTTTGTTTTTTCAAAGAAGACAAAGAAGATCGAATTTAGATATTGTATAAATGGTGTGCCAGTTACCACGAAGACAACTTACAAATACCTGGGTGTGTTCTTTTCTTCTGACTGTTCATGGAATGTACATGTTGATTATGTTGTCGCGAAAGCTGCGAGGGTGTTAAATTTTATTCAGCGTAACTTACGATGTTCGCATCAGCGACTGAAAGAATGTGCGCATTTGACGTGTGTACGACCAGTCTTAGAGTACGCCTGCACTGTGTGGGATCCGGCGCATGTATATCTTAGTGATAAGATAGAAAAAATACAGAACAGGGCGGCAAGGTTCGTCCTGGGACGGTATCAATGGCGGGAAAGCTCTACCGCTATGAAACAAGAATTGAATCGGGAGCTGCTTTCATCGCGTAGAAGAAAATTGCGATTAAAACTTTTATATCTAATATTTAATAATAAAACTGGAATCAATAAGGATATGAATTTACAGACGCCGTATTATTTGTCAAATCAAATTGATCATCCTTTTAAACTGAGGGAATACCGTCCCAGGACTGGAATTTTTGCAAATTCTTTTTTTGTCAGAACAATACATGAGTGGAATGGGCTCACATATGTACAAGTGTCTGCTGTAAATGAAAATTTGTTTTTTTTTTCGAATCTGTAACCCCCCTGCTATAACGCCTTCGGGCGCTGCAGGTATACTTCGAATAAAGAATAAAGAATTAGCGAAACTACCATTACACCAAATATGATTTAACAAAGCTTTTCTTAAGTTAAACGATTTTAAATAATGCCATGTTTTCTTTATAATATTGTTCTCTTTTTCTTTATGCTGTGCCCTATTGCTACCCTATTGAAATATCTATAGTAGCAATAGTTACAAGCCTATAGTTTTATTTCGAATATACTACGTGCTGTAGTCGTGCACGGAACAGGAGGCTTCACAGTCGGCCAGTGGCCTAGCGAGGGGGTGGCACACCGGGCCCGTGCATCCCCCTCCCGAATTTTTTTCCGCCATAGCATACAGCGCATTACGACCATTTGCCGACCCGACCCCCATTTCAGATAAAAAAAGGTGCCCCCCTCCTCCCCACCCTAGAAATGTATTTCTGCATGCACCGCTGCAAACTACAGCGATTTTACGTACCAAGTGGCTCTAGGGAAAGCGTTGGTATATTGTCCCTGTAAATGGCGTCACAGAATTCCGGTGGTAGCTTTCGTTATTCAATGGTTCGTGCAGCAGACGACCATGATTGTCACCTTTCTTGTAGCAAAAATTGAGGTATCGGATGGTATAACTATAGTACCTACAATATACAATATATTATGGTAATGGTATGACCTATTACGAAAGGGCCCTGCTTGATATCAAGAATCGCGAATAATATGCCACCACCCGTCATTTACGAATCGAAAGAAAACTAGAGGTACAAACATTACGCAAATTCCCCGCGAGGGAAAAAAAAACCTAGCTGAACGAAATATGTAATTTCGAAATACAACAGGCTGACATCCACTCATACCTGCTGGTAATGCGCTTCATAATCCTTAATTTAAAGTTACATTGCGTAAATTAAGCTATCTTGAATAGGCTCGCCTTCGTTAACTAGACATTAACGAGTAATGTCTAGTACATGGAGTGCAGTTTAACATCAACAAACTGCCAATATGGTCCTCGTAAGTAAATACGTGACGCAGCTCTATGCGCCAGTAGGCAGTACAGAAATTATTACCCGTTGTGGCAATCCTCGGTCGAAATTACAAACATATAACGCAGTAAGTGTTTTTGCCATAGGCCAACTAACCAACTAATGTCTGCAATCACAATTGGCTAAAGGTTAGGTTCTCATAGCACACGCCATTTTTGCCAATTACGACCCTAAATTCCTACTGCAAGGATCTCCGCGATTCTACATAGACTGCTCGTGCTTTGATCCGCTTAGTCTTAAAGTAGCCGTCTCAATCATACAAGACAAACAATACCTGATTCAGTAGTAGATTTGCTGCCTATTAGCTGTGTCGGAGAATTGGCAAAGATGACAATTTCTGGTGTTTCATTTGTACGAGTAAGAACAAAAGGAGAGAAGGGTTTCGCTCTGCGTAACGATAGCAATCTCATGCTAAAAAAAAACAATGAGATGCGAAGTTGCTGAAAGAAATAAGCGGAGGAGAGAGAGAGAGAGAGCGGTTAAAGATACGAAGGTTTGTGAACAAATTCTACTCTTCCTCGCAACCTTCTGGTCGACGTGCACGCGCAAAAAAAAGAATAACAGAAAAAACAAACGCGCCGTCCGTGTCGGGGGTTCTTCAACTGGATACCATCCGAATCCAATCTCGGCTCCTCTCGTCAAACAAGCGAGCGCGCGAGTCGTCGTTGAATGTGTAAACGTGGAGCACGCAAGCGGCAGACGCACCGAGGAGCGGTATAGCAGTCAAACCCGATCTGCGTGGAGAGAGGGTTACATGCAAACACACACACGGGCAGCCCAAGCGCAAATTGGAAAGCGGCCGTGTGCGACAAAGGATCGGAAGGAGGCCGAAACGCGACACCACTTGTCGTCGCCTGCCAGCTGCCTCGACGCGGCACAAAAGGAGCGCTGTGTCAACTCGACCGGCGACGCGACGGCGCTAATCGAAGCACGACACTCGTACATTGTCGACGGAACGGTAGTATAGCGCAGCAACGGTAGCGACCGCGCGTAGCAGTTTGACCGTCGGTGTAGTCGAGTTTGAGAGAGAGAGGACCACGCTACGAGGTGTCGCAACTCTTTTCGCCCGTCCGAATGGCGCGCCCGCCTCCTTTCAAACGGGTACTTGAGCACTGATTAAAATCGCAAGCCGGCGGCGAAGGTAAACAGATCCCGGTTCCTCTGGCCGCGCGCCGTACCGTTCATCTCCTCCTCCGCGTCTCCCCTTTCGACTCTGCAGTGTACTCCCGAGCTTCGCTCCAAGTGCGCATTTTTTACGGGGCGAACGATGCGGCTCTGGGCTGCCAACGTCGAAGCGCCCATACCGAAGGGTCGCGCTTGTACGTAAGAACGCACGCATTCACTGGTGAAAAAATAAATAAAAGGGAAGTGTTCGTTAGATGCTTAGATGTAGCGACAGACCCCCAAACTCAGCACGCAGTTTTCAAATCAACGCCCTATCAATGCAGGCCGCTTCCGTTCGTGCTTTTACTTTAATGCTCGGTTCAGTTTACTTAGTTCTTGTCGCGTCTTCCGGCGGTGGTAAATGATACGTTTTCCCTTACGCCATCTTTGTTCGGAGCTCGGCCAGGTGCTTCAACGCGCTTTGGCGCGCGAAATCAGAGCGGCTTTATTTAAGCGCGCTGTTGACACTAACGGCCGGCGCCGCGGGCGACGAAGGCTCGATCACGCGAGACGGAGTCCGGAAACAAAAGGTGCGTGCCTGCGTTCGCCCGGAGTATACGCGAAGCAGCAGTTCGTTAATGAACAGAAAACGCATCGGAGATTCCTTTCAGGTGCGGCGAGGCTCGAAGGTTGGAAAGGAGGTGGTGATGGTGTGGAGGAGGAGCTCCGAAGTCCATGGAGAATGGAACCACCGGGCTTGCAAATGATGCTCGCCGAGCTTGTATACGCCGTTGTGAGGGGCGAGCGAGAAGAGCGTATACGCCGGTGGTTGATGGGAAGGCGAGGAGATATCCGATTGCGCGCAGCATTCGTCTCGTCACTACATTACCATGTGAATTGAAAGCTATGCACGAAAAAAAAACAAAGAAAAACAACAACAACAAAAAACGAGCGCGAAACATCTATTGGTGCTTCGGTTCGTGCATAGCATGTCGCGCAAAGTAATCAGCCGTTCTTTTTGTGGATCATACCGCCTTGTACGAGTTCTCTAATTTCAGTTAGTTTCTCGTTCGTGCGAACCACTTTACACGCCTGGCGCGCTTCAGGCCGGAATCCTCGGGGCATGTGAGCACGACGAGCGCGTTCGGGTGTACATGAAGTTGCGTACAGGTTATTCGCGCTAGCTTGGAAAGTGCTTACTGTTGGCCGCGGACTTGGAGCGTGTATCCATTGACGGGCGCTCTTGTGTTTGCCAGCGAATGCAGACGCGTATATATATAAGCACGTGAATTCGGTAACGCGTCGCAAAAGTAAGCTGACTAGCGTTAACTATTCGGACTTGGAATCAGCGCGAAAAGCAAGAAAGAGAACACAACTAACAGGAAGTGCGTGGATGAGATAATCACGAGAGCAGAGTGCAATCACGTTTAGTTTTTTTTTATTAGTCTTAGTGATCGAAACCACCCTAATGAGAAACTCGTGAAGGAAAGTGCTTGGCTCTTTCTGTCGAGGTGACGACGATTGTATGTGTTACCTGCGTGTATTCGTAATCTTTGCATATACCCCAGCCAAAACCCGACACCTGGAACGGCAAGCCAGGTGATAAACCAGACTAATATATCCAGGGTAACCGTTAAACATAGGTGTTTGCCTATCTGAATATAATTATTTTTATGATCCAGAACCACGATTGAAATATGAGGCACATCGTGATAGAAAGCTCCGGATATTTCGATCATCTGGTGCCCTTTAATGTGCATCGACAACGCACAGTACACAGGACTCTAACATTCTGCTCCCATCAAAATGCGGCCGCAGCGGCCAATACCGAACCGGAGGTCTATCAATGGTGGCGTCTAAACGGGTATTATTTTCGGTGCAGTGCAAAGCAGTGCTGGTTTTAGTAATCACTCACTATGCCTATTGTTCCCTACAACTGATTATGGCGTCAATTTTTATTGTATGAGAACACTTACATATACTGCAGCTATAGAAACAGGCTATTCTGCTTCACAGTCTCCCTATGTCGTAAACTATTTCACTTATCCGGTGGTCTCCTTTCCCTAAATGTACATTTTGGTTAGTAAGCGTTATGTTTGCCTGATCGATAACAGAGACGAACTAAGGACAAATGACAACACCATTAGCCATGGTCTGTCTATAACTCGATACATCTTGATTCGGGACCGACGGTCTTCCAAGTGATCATGCTACGAAATAATGAACGCTGTGACAAGCTATAGTGCTCGTCCTGCGGTGCATGTTCTTTAACGACGCATGCTGATCAACAACGACAGCGAGTTCGCACGACACCTACGAAGAAATTCTCGCTCCAGGCATCCACGACTCCATTACACAATAATTTAACGCGGTAACTTTAAAGGCCTAGTGTCGCATAAATTCCAGTGTCGGCGTCATTGACTGAGAGCGAGAAATCGCGACGGATTCAATATTTAAAAAACTTAGAGCAGGCTGCTTTAAGTCGCGCAAGGCTGGGTCGCAGCAGAACTCGTGGGAACGTTCCAGCTGTGTCCATGTGTGTCTTCTTGAGACCTTCCGTCGTTTCGCACAGCATCCTGTTCAAATCGCATTCTAGGATAGCTTGAAACGATCAATATTACGCGTGCGGAGGATTACTTCTTTGCGCCGCGGGTGAGGTGTCCGCCAAGAAGCGAAGGTAGACTTGTGAAGGTGATGCGAACGGGGCCCGACCCCGCTATCACGTTCTGTACTCTTGAGCGTGAAGCTCAAGCGCCTTTAAGATGATTATTGCCTTTCTTGGGATACTTGTGTTACTTGAAAGCGGAATTTTGTTCCGCCTGTCTGTATCACACGATTCAGCCCCCCGGCCAAAGTCTCAACACTTGCTGAACGCCCAGACAATCTTGAACTGGTGGCTGCGTTTGTACTTGTGAACATTGTTCACCATAAAGCAAATATTACGCATATGTGAGGCGCAACATCAATACGTAATTATTAGGCGTCGTGTTCCTTTACTAAAAAAATACATGGATGCCCAATTCTAAAATTTCTAGGGTATCTAGGCTGCGCTGAAAATGCAACGCTATGCACGAGCGAAGGCCGGTAGAACACTGTATCGTCTTTCGACATTTGCAGTGAAGCATGCATATACGTGGCCATTATTATTATTATTATTATTATTATTATTATTATTATTATTATTATTATTATTATTATTATTATTATTATTATTATTATTATTATTATTATTATTATTATTATTATTATTATTATTATTTCCAACCACAGCACATCACTGCGAAATAGCCGGCCAGGTATGTTAGTTCTCACTCTTCATCTTATACATAAGTACAACGTAGCGCTATGCCTCATCGAAAAGTATTATAGAAAGACTGTTATGTTGAGCGTCATCACTTTGCGAATGTAAAGACGCGCAGATAAGCCTTACGTGGATCGTTCTCTCACTTCGGCAACATCCCTAAGTATCGTCCACAAAAATAACGCCAAGCGAGTTGAAGCAAGAAAACCCACAAGGTAGCGCGCATGCCAGGGCGGTACTGAGCCATGCCGTGTCGTTTTTCCGCGTGCCCGTTAAGGGAATTCAGTTAGCCCTTAAGCAAATCCTTAATGGCGCCCCGCCCGTGCCTCAAAGGCGTCGGATTCCCGCCGTTCATCTTCGTAAACATCCTCCTCCCACCCCCCACAACCCGGGCAGGACGACACGCTCGCGAAGAGCGGGACATTGGCGAGCCGCGTCATTGTGCCAGCTCGAGCCAACGCCCGCCAGCTGGTGTGACCGCGGATCATCGGGCTCCCCGCTCGTCAAGAATGTATAGCGCCCAGTGCAGCGCTGCGCCCTCGGCTTGATCACCCTACGGAGCGGCCCAGTGATTACCGCGATGCCCCTGCGAGGGAGTCATGCGACACGCTTCGCTACGCCGAGGACAAAAGAAGACCTCGCTGGAGAGCGCGCCCTCCTTCACCTGCGCCATTTGGTCGCACTTGTACGGGCCCCCACGTGCGGTGCAGTCGCGAACGATGTTCCGTACCTGACAGCTTGCGGCGGACTTCGTCCTCGTGACGGTCGGCGCACACAGGACAAGAAATAAATAAAGTACACAAAACAGAATGATGCCTTTCTTGTGGTTCCTGTCGTTTGTGCACTGAGCATCATGAGTGCGTTCGAGCAAGCCTGGTTCGCTGCATTACTCTAGACTTAACTGTCCCACAGACAGAATATTTACGAAAAATGCCGCGTAAGCGTTCCAAATGGTGACTTATTATGAAGCTGCGATCCTTGATTCGTGCACATTGTAATGCCACCAGTTCCAAAAGACATGACACAAGTGAGCGTAGAACAGGAAGAGGAGCCCTCCTGCCATTTTTATTTCGTGTATTATGCTGTTTAAGATAGATTCACGGTGTTTCGGCATACGGGGTGATTGGTTTCACATAACATCACATGAATCCTGAAGGTCGTGTGATATGTTCCGGCGTTCTCACACAAGCGTCTTAATTCACGGCGCAAAGCCGAGGTAAGTCTTAAAGTAATGAGCACATCACGCGTTCTTATCAGGGGTGGAATCAACACGCACTGGTCAACCCAGTGTCTAGATCAGAGGTCTCAAACTCGCATCACCTGTCACGTCGCATTCACCTGACGTATGCCGCAAAGGGGCGGTACAGCGAATACGTTGAAAGCGGGGGAGAGGGGCGGGGGGCATTTTTTACACAAAGTCAGCTGACGTACTCATTTGAAAGAACGCTTTTCGCACATTCGATATACGAGCCATTTTAACGGCCTTATCGATGCTGATCTACACGATTTCTGAAATTTCGACATTCATCCTGAAATGAAAACTTTTGTACCGCGGCTCTGCTTCAACACGAGGTTAGCGCATGGGTGCCTCATGAAACAAATGCTTAAGATCAGTCATGCCTGTATAGCCTACCCACACAACCCGTGTCAGTCACGGTATACAAGGAAATACTGCGGGCACCATTTAGTAATGTCACGACCAGTCACAACGTCATAAAATAAACGCCGGACGATAGCTCATGTGCGGGCTGCGTTCAAGATGTCAGCTAGAAGCATGCAGCCTGCGGGCTATGTGTTATATACTCCTGGTCTGGACGAAAGGAAATCTTTACGGCAGACCATTATTGCTACACAAAACGCGCATTTGGAACTTGTAAAGCGTGCTTTGCCACATTAACGCCTTTTATGCGGAGAAGCTATTGTTTCAAGCACAGGTAAATCGGTGCAGGGTCCCAGTTCATCTAACTTCTCTTGGGGAAGTGCATTTTGTCATTCGGCAGCCGGCCTCCCTATATCCCACATTGTTACTGGCTGAAATATTCTCTTATGAAAACTTTTAGCGTAAAACGTTTTTTTTTTTTTTTTGAGAACCCAGCCAGGACTTTTGTGTTCGACTGAGGTAAGTCCTTCTGTCCTGTATTTACGACTGAGATATGTCCTATTACGTTAATGCTGCCCAAATATTCCCCATCTGCACTTGGCTAAATTAGAACAAGCTATATCACGAAAAACAAAATTGAAACGATGACGACTAAGCACTATCCTATTCGCCTTTCTTTCGCTGGAAAGATAAGTGACAGCAGGGTACGCAGAATAATAATAGTCAGCTCGCACGCCTCTTGACTGGGAATGTGAGTATGAACGTACGCAGAAGCATGATACTAGACCTTACACTCCCTTCAGTTCAGATTTCGTTGCCGTCACGCTTTGAATACCACTTTTGTTCGTTTCTCGACTACAATCCGAAAATATGCATTAACGTTTTTTTTTTTTCATCGCTATACTTTTTGTCATCTCCCAGCCATAGGTTCTGTCTCAGAAAAGATGCTTCCACAAATATTCGCACGTAATTCTAGCTGCACACAAGTCTGGAATGCTCCCGGTACATTGCACGAGTTTTTTTTCTTTTTGCTTTAACTCGTTCTTTTACTCACGTTCTTGAATTTAACTATCGATCACTTTTTTTTCGTATGGAAGATCAGGGCAATATCTAAACCAATGTATACATTCGAAGTGAGTCTAAAATAATTCTGCTGAACCTAATGTACCCGTCCTAAAGACAGCCAGTGAGCCAGCAAAGAAGGTTGGCATCACGCCTAGTATTAAAAAGAGACTATGGTTGTAGGAACAGTAGCACGCATGTATCTGCGCTCCATCTAAACTAATATTCGCAAACTTGTATTTTCAATACACGCGTCTTCAAGACAGCGGGATGGACGGAAGCGCAAAGAAAGATGTTCGAGCACGACGAAACGCGAAACGCTAAAAGAAAACAAAAAAAGGAAAATAAGTCAATTCGCACCGAGGTGGTTTGTGAACATCGTAGCGAACGCGCTCTCAAAGTAATTTTTTTCTGTCGCTGTGGGCGCTTTTCTTCGCGGAATTTCCCAAGCGCATTTAAATATTGCCGCACCGCGGTGCAATTCTGTTGTGCACAGTAAGCAATTTGAATCACGCATCGACGGCGCCCAATGCTGCCTACGGATAATCCTCTCTCTCTCTTTCTCTCTCTCTCTCTCTCTCTTTGCTTTCATTTAGTCAGCCACCTACGCATACCTATTAAAAAAACACACACACGCACCTCCCTATTCATACGTGCACCCTCAGTGTCTCGCCAACTAAAATCTGTTCTGGTTCACTTATTTTATTTTTCCAGCTTTTTTTTTCTTCTTTTACTCTGTGTCCTGGCTTTTTCTCTTCAATGGCAGAGCCCTCATTTGATGCCTTCGAGCGAGTGCAGTTCAATCTAAGGCAACGTGTGTCAAAACCACTTTTGCGTACTCAGAGAGGCGACGGTAGAATGACATAAAAATCGAACAAACAATATAGTTCTATGATAAGACGTTTTTTGTTTTTGTTTTTTCAGAGCTGTGCACAGTAACGTATATATTGAGACATCGTTGGATGTGGTGCATTCCAATGCATTATTGTTCTTTGCAGCATTCACTTCAGAAGGCATGCGAACGCAGCATTGTGTAACATAGACTTATTCACAAGGCCGTGTTAGGTAGGCAGTGTCAAGCAACATTTGCCATAAAAAATTATGTTGAAGCTTTGAAAATACTTCCTTATGCCACAACGTAATGTTCTAACCAGAGTTCGGCTGTTTCGAGAGACCAAAAGAAGCGACAGGAATTATTTTCTTGAGAAAAGTTGAACAAAGCGTGCTGTACGATGGCCGGAGTTGAAAGTGGATGAGGCGGTGAGCGAAAGAAAGCAGCCGCGTGGCTTGACTTTGCTTGCAGTCATCTGGATTTAAATACAGATTCATTGTATTGATAATGTGAAACGCAAAATTACAAAAGCTTCTGGTTCGCTTTTGGGCCTTAGCAAGGTGAAGAGTGTTGTTTCTAGGTCGTCGCTAAGCTTTGGGTATATCTTAGGATAGGTGGTCTCTAGGTTGATTCTCAGCGCACAAATGTTCAAGTTAAACCACAGTCCCAAAAGAGATACTGATGTCAAGACTTCATGAGACAGGAACTCGTGCTGTAACTAAGCGTCCGTACCTCTCATAGATCTACGGGCACGTCTTTGTTGGCGTGGAGCTTCCATCACTTCGATGTCTTCTCGCAGCTACCATAGCCTTTACCATTACGTAGCAGGTGTTGACTTCTGGCTCACACACACCCATATGGGATTGGCCAAGAAAATGGTAGCTTAGAAAAAAATTAAAAACTAGAAAAAGAGAATAATATACCTTTTTGTACAACAAAAATATTTTGTGCTGTTCTTAGGCTGACTGTTGTCGACAAGTGGTGAGTGGTGAGATTGTGAGATTGTGGTTATAAGAGGGAAAAGAAGAGAAAAGTGAGCCGCGTAACTGTCTGCATCAGCGTGCGACACCTCAACAGTTATCCAATCACTGTGACAGATGCTCGTTTACGATAATGATAATTTCCCGCAGCCGCCATTGCCTTTCCCGTTTCTTAGTGTTGGCCTATAGCGGCGGGGTTTGTGGGGCTATTCCAACTCCTGTGACACGTACCCATTTATGAATCGTGATATGGCGCGCATATTACGGCGCTTAAACAGCATTGCTGTTTAATTACGTATAATTGGTTAATCTATGGTAGTGAGTTCACTCTCTGTAACCTCCATTTGTTAACCCACCCCTTATGTAATACCCCTTCAGCGGGGTCTTCAAGGTAATAAAGAGAAGTCAAGTGAAGTTGAACAATGCAGCGCAGATCAACCAACTTCAACATACATGCCTGTTTCATTTACAGGATGAAGAGACGAACAAGCGCGACGCTGAGCCCGGTAAGAATTCTTGCGTGTCCTTTGTATTTCTTGAATGCTCGTCAATGTCATAATTGCACTGCACCGAATGTTACCCTACAATCTAACAAAACATATGCGCGAATGACATGCTGCAGCACACGTACGCGTGTCTTCAACAGCACCTTGTGATGTAATGTCTCATGACGTCACACTATAATTTGTGACGTCACAAATATTTGCCATATGTGACGTCGTAATGACGTCATATGGTGGCGCCATCGCGTGATTGTTTTTCGCCCCCGCCCGTACCCGACGCCGCGGAACGGTCACCACAAACGGCCAAATTTCCCGTTTGATGAAGATTGTAAGATTTTCGTCTTATATTCAAGTGGCAGTTTAAAACACAAGTGCGTGTGCCAGCTTCTAAAGCACCCAACGATTCGGCTTCCCACTGTGAACAGCCAACGTGTCCGCCTCTGATAGGCACTGCGAATGCTATTATAAGAGAAAAACAAAGAAAGAAAAAGAAGGAAAAAGAAATAAAAGCGGAGAGAGAAATCTGAGAATCTTCTATCTTAAAAAAATTTACTACTTGGCTCAGGTGTCTGGTAGTGGTACTCGCATTTCGTCCATCGTGTGCCCTGGTGTAATTATTGGATTAACTCAGTGTTTCGTCGTACTACCGATGTGGATCTCGGAGGCCACGTGGAAAGAAGCCCGTGATTCAGATCGGCTCTACCACGCGCGACAACAGTTACCTGACCCTTATTCTAAGTAAATGTATGCTCCAACACCTTTTTATCTCAAACCGGAAGTGTCGCTTTCGTACCAGTTTTATTTTTTACAAGACTTTTTTTTCTGAATATTTAAAAAGCCGGAAGTGTTGGACCGAAAGTGCTTGGAAGTGAAACTAGAGTGTCATTCCATTATTGTTTGTGAGAATTGAGGCTAGCCCGCTACATGTTCCACTACGTGTCACAACATACGTGTCTCTACATGTTCCACTAAACGAATAAATAGACAAGCACTTTTTCTGTCAGATTCAGAGTAGAAATCGAGCTTCCTGCACACAATGGGTGCAAGTGGACGCCATGGTTGTGGCTATAACGTTGTCACTTGACGTGACATTACCTTACCCTTTCCTCCACACTTCCGTTTTCGGTAAGATAGTCGGCGTATAAGAATCAACGCAACGTGATCATGAATGTGCACCAAACAGCCCCTCTCTTTGCTTTACTACTAATGTCGTTCCGAGATGGTTATAGAAGGAGTTTTAGTCGTAGAATTATGGGATCGCCAATGAAGGCAGCGACGTTGATCGTGAGATGGAGCTGTAAATAACTGGCCAGGGTCACGCGCCTTTATTGTAACGTCACTGTCACAGTGTAACGATGCAATCGTTCGTTCTTTATGAATTCATCTGACAGTTCTCTTAGTGTGGATAAGGTGACAAAAAGAGAGAAAAATGGTTATGTTCGTGTTTACGATAAGCGGCAGTGCACACCGGGTTAAGACACAGAGACGAAACGCGAAAGGGACCACCCAAGCGCTGTTAAAGTTGCAGTTCGGCGCTTGCGTCGTCCTTTTCGCTATTGTCTTAACCCAGCGTGCGCTGCCGTTTATCGTAAACATGATTAACCGACTAGCCCACAAGTACATTTTAAGCAAAGTTGTGTTCAAATCAACACGTACGTCCTACCGAGCATCCTGCCCTGTCCCCTTCCGTTGTACGAGTGTCTATTGGACTACATCGAGCATGGTGTCATACCAACTAACCAATCAAGCGATCGCTTCGCAAACACGGACAAAAAAAAACGCAGTGCCGGCTACGACAGTGCTATACTATAAAGAACATCGATTACGTGAATAAATCGACCTACTAGAGATTTTGAAGTAAATAACTCAGATTTCAGTCAACTTATAAAGTAACCCTGCTATATCGACCCCTCCCCAGATTCAGTGTGCTCTGCTAGAAGAATCGTTGCGAGTAGCTCGTGAGCGCTCGACGCCTAAACGGGTAAGGATATATGGGCATCTGAAGCATGTTCTGCCTTCAGCGATCTGCCTTGTAACCTTTTCTTAGGAACGGTTGAATAGTAAGAGCTTTTATTTCATCTTGTTTCTTCATATTCATGTTGCCTCTGTTCTTCGGTAGTTTTATGTATCCACACATTTGTACAATAACTCATCAGGGCTGCAGTATGCACTAATGAATTAATCAATCAATAATATTTATCAGGACCGAATTCAGTTGTTGAAAACTTTCTCACGTTCTGACTTCTTACTAATAGGCCCTATTTCCTCCACCTCGATTGATTGATTGATATGTGGGGTTTAACGTCCCGAAGCTATTATATGATTATGAGAGACGCCGTAGTGGAAGGCTCCAGAAATTTCGACCACGTGGGTTTCCTTAACGTGCGCCCAAATCTGAACACACGGGCCTACAGCATTTTCACCTCTACCGAAAATGCAGCCAGCCGCCGCAGCCGGGATTCGATCCCGCGACCTGCGGGTCAGCAGCCGAGTAGCTTAGCCACTAGACCACCAAGGCGGGGGATTTCCTCCCATCTTACGTCGCCAAAGAAAAGGTGGTAACAGTATTTTGACTTCGGGGCGGTTCGTATGAAGTCCAGCTCCCAACCAAAACAAGAGAGGATTGATGTGGCCGAACTAGCACCCTTTGATTTGTGAAGTGGGGCCAACGTTAACAATGAAGCTTTTTATTCATCATCTTGAGGGTGGTCTGCGCAGTTCGTGGTCTAAGAAAATATTATTTCCAGATATGTCTTACATAGCTTATGTGCACACAGAAAGATGGACAATGATGATCATGTGTATGTACAGTGCAAGCTGTTATATACAGCGAAAATAAGTTATGTGTATATATGCAGGGATGTACACTGCAAAAATTGTGCAAGGACAGAACATTCATGAACATCGAGATGAGTAAACTTATATAAACAGTAGACTATATGCACAAACAAGAGTGGGGGGGGGGGGGTTCATTCACAGTGCAAGGTGACGTTTTTGCATTCACCTGTGAGGACATTTTGCTCTCGTGCTATAAAGAACAATATTGCACAAAAAAGACATGTTTTTAAAAAAGAAAATGAAAATATACGCACTGCAATTTCACATCGGTACAAGCTCTAGCCCACCTCCTCAATAGGGGAGGAAAGGCATAGACACTCTGTGGCCGCTCATAATACTGATCGGTATCGTACTGTCTTACGCACTCATGGTCCTGCTCCCGCATGCTGTCTTTCTGTGCGCAGAGAACGCCGTGACGTCCGTGGTGCAACTGATCAAGGAAGAGTGCCGGAAGCGAGACGCCCTCGAGGCGTCTTCATATTCGGGTTCGTGTGGAGCCCATTTGTCAAGTGGCGGGTGTTCTTTAGTTGCACGTGCGCGACCGCGAGAGCAATATGCTCGATGTTCCGAGGCCTACAATCTATCGATTTTGAGAGTTAGTAGACATGTAACTATGAATACCCCGTTCAGCCAGCGCCATTTAGTAATTATGAGATTGTGCAGAATTAACCAAGCTCTATATAGCAACTCGTTTAGTCATATAGGCGAGCGTAGAATTCCCCATTAAGTGTGTCTGTGGGGGGGGGGGGTCATAGGCGAGCGGAGAATTCCCCATAAAGTGGGGGGGGGGGGGGTCTATCTTAGCGAATGGCAGGGTATCCGACGCAGTGCTTGAAATGCAGAGATGTAAGATGTACTGTGCCAAACGCCCTCTCCGTTTAATCTAAAATGTAACAAAAATGACAATAAGAAGCGTACAGACGCACAGTTCTCCTTCGTAATTCAACGCTTGTTCAAAGCTTTCATGGAGCACACCACGAGCTCAGTGTTTCGATACCCGGCCACGGCGAATTCTGGAACATCTGGAGCGCGGGAGCTTGTCGACTATATAGCGTGTAACTTACGGAAAACACAGTTTAAAGAACTCACGGCACACCTACGGAGTGAATGCTAATGAGTGGGGCGAAGCGTCCATTCATTCGTCTATCCATCCGTCCGTCCATTTGTCAGTCGAAACATCTCGAACGATGCGAGCGCCATCTAGTGAACACTTCGCGTACTAGGGGTTGCAATGACAGGCAACTACGGCAGACAATCCTACGTGTTAAGGTGCTTCGCCCCTTAAATAATGTCACTGTTCGAGCAGAACGAAATAACGTGTTGGTACGTGCAGTTGGCGTCAAAAGTTTCGAGGCAACTAAGCCTCGTAAAACATCGAATTTCCAGAAATTTGTGACTATTTGGTAGCACTGTGCAGCTACGCGTTTAAGCACATGCCGGACATGTATACATTCAAAGCTGACTGCTGAAGCCGCTGGAGTATTGAACTTTTTCAGTGTGTTTCTTTTTTTTCTAAGCTTTCCACGCTGACTGTATTTTGGTGCAATGAACAACATTATCACCTTTCTTTCTTTTTTATCTAATGTCAAGTTAGCCACTTTTAACACTTTCTAGTTGTTTATAGGTCACGATGAGTTTCCCCTTACTGCGCAATTGATGGTGGCATATGAGTCAATTGCTCCTCCAGGGAAAGGGAGAGGTACTTCATAGCATGCCCGAAGTTTGAAGCTTAGTGACAAACTTCTTATAACTAAAGAACTCATCTCATTATGATTAGAACGAGATACTTGAAGAACGAGATACCTTGAAGCAAGAATCTGTCGACAATATAACATTTCTCTTCATCTGTAATTCAGACTCCTAATCTACAGGGCGAGCTCCAAAAAAAACGCGGTTTATGTAAGTACAATGGTTTATAAAGAATTGCTGGAGGGAAAATTATGCCTCAAGAACGAAGCCGTACTCACTTAGTGATGGCGGGCATGTAGGGACACGCTAATTAGCCTTATGCAAAAAAAAAGAGCGTTTATTTTTCCACGCTCCGCGCGTTTAAAAAGCAAAAATTTCCTGACAGATACTTCTCAATCTGCACCACCGTGTTACTGTTTTGCGTTAAAAACCTCAAGATATATCCTGGCAAATTTTATTGGAGGTTGTGTTATCAGTATATTCATCGCGGTGTGTCACTTCTGCCGGGATTCTCTTATTTTAGAAATAACATTGCGTTTACATCAACTGAGCGAAACAGCTTTATTCCCGAGTGCGGGCAAGCGTTGGCTTCACTTTTGTCGGATATGAGAAATTCCAGTCCAACATTTTTTTTTAAACCTTCTTGTATGTA
The DNA here is from genome assembly GCA_013436015.1 of Rhipicephalus annulatus. Taxonomy (NCBI): domain Eukaryota; kingdom Metazoa; phylum Arthropoda; class Arachnida; order Ixodida; family Ixodidae; genus Rhipicephalus; species Rhipicephalus annulatus. The sequence goes on from WOVY01005783.1 coordinate 55,142, forward strand.
TGAACTGCTGAAACGAAATATGTGCACGCTGTACGACCTTCGCAACTCTACGTGAACGTTTTCACAACATGATTTTCTTACCGCAGTAAAGATATGGGACTAGAAACTTGCGAAAGTTTTATCTGCCGGCCTAAAATCTAATAAACTTTTTCCGCCTTCGGTTTCAGAAGCGCAAACCTTCGACCACTCTTTGGATCCTTCGAGTATATTCACACTTAGCAAAGGTAAGTGGTACCGCCTCCATCGGCTGTTTCACCTGCGACACCGCTGCCACTCTTTTAGTTTAAAAAATGCATCGGAATTTCAACTTCGTCACCGTAGTGGCGAAAACAAGCTGTCCCAGACTACCGCATGTAAATTTATATTTATTGAGTATTCTGCACGAGTATTGTGATCTTGATGTAAACAAAACGATTGTTTTTTTTTTATTCACTGGCTTCATTGGTATTTGCTCAATTGATTGGATCTGTTTGGTGCTTTGAAGTGCCGCGTATTAAATTTTTATCGATAACAAAGAAGTGTAAAAGTTATGCTTAGTTGTATTTCATTTATCTGGTATCACGCGTGATATAATTACGCTTATGATCGAAAGTGTCAAGTTCACCACGTCACAGGCATTGTTTATTTCCTTCGCATTTATGTAGTTAAATCTACATCAGCGTAATGCTGCAAAGCAACACGACTTGAGGTAAGACAGTTGTATAAAAAGGGCAACAAGTATACGAAATACAACACGCACCTTGCATCAAAGAAACAATTGTTTGAAAATGAGTGTGCAGATGCTAACGATGAAGCCTAATAATTAATAAGCGGAACGGGAGAGTAGTGATTGAATTAATAACCTTGTCCCTCATTTTTCTCTGTCACTACCTCTTCTTTTTTTGCAGATGAACTGCGGGACGTACTGCTTAGAGAAGCACAAGCCAGGAAAAAAGTGGAAAGAGAGTTCCGCCTCATGCGAGGTAATTCGTCTTTTTTACCTATTTTTTATGTTGGTTTAGAACTATATGTCACATGTTTATTATTCTTAGACATTGAGAGAAAACTGGCATTGACGGAAAGAAAGAAAGAAAGAAAGAAAAGAAAGAAAGAAGAAAGAAAGAAAGAAAGAAAGAAAAAAAGAAAGAAAGAAAGAAGAAAGAAAGAAAGAAAGAAAGAAAGAAAGAAAGAAAGAAGAAAGAAAGAAAGAAAGAAGTATGATGTCCACAAGTATATCTGTTTTTTATATCCTAGGGACAATTCAACTATTTTAATTTAAACAAAGCTAGCCAACCTGAGCCGTGGAAAAATGAACCAAGTCAACCAAAAGCAACAAACAAGATGGGCAAGTTGCGCAAAATCGGAGGTAATGCAAGGAAGAACGACCGGGAGTATAATAAAAAGAACGTAGGTCGGCGAACCGTGAAGTTGTGGCCACCACGCTGCGTCGCATGTAGCGGCATGCCTGCCGCCGTCTATCTATCTAAGCTATTCAACGAACTGCAGTTAATCGCAGCAGCGTCTCTCGAAGCGTCTGCGCATATGTATAAGGTGGGCGTGCACTGGTACCCCTTAGAGCTGGTGGCGGCAACTAAAGAGCACCAAACCGAAGGTTGCCGTCCGTCGACGCCGCAGGGTGTTCGCCTCTGTGTAGGTGCATTCGCTATCGGCTCCACGCGCTCTGCACACACACCGGCAACGTATATAGACGCATTGTGTGCGCGAAGGGGGTTTTTTGCGCGTCGTCAGAACACGCGAGCGCAAAAAGAAAAAAAGAAACAGTCGGTCCGTTATTCAGCTCGCGTGCTGCACACTGTTAAACACGCGACAACCGCGCCGCACTTCTGACGCGGCGCTCATTAGCCGGAGTGTTTTCTTCGTTTCGCCGTGGCGCAAGCGGGACCATTGCGCGGTTGCGCCAGTTCGTGCGGTCCCGTTTTGCATCAGTCGGGGTTGAGCACGGTCGCCGCACACAGAGAGCAGTTGGCACAGAAACGTATACGTCGACTACCGGCAGCTCTATTCATGGTAATAAGGGCTGCAGCGCGAGCACGAATGTGCTAGAAGAAACAGACGAAAGTCGAGGCACGGAAGGCAAAGAGGACAACACGAGCGCTGTCCTCTTTGCCTTCCGTGCCTCGACTTTCGTCCGTTTCTTCTAGCACATTCGTGCTCGCGCTGCAGCCCTTATTACCATGAATTCATACCAACTAGCCCAAATCGCCATTCTTCTTCAGCAGCTCTATATTGAACGCTGTAAATGGCGTCCTCGCGGATCGATTGCGTTCCCTCAGCTGACATTCTTCATCGCAAGCGACGTCGGATACTATTGAGAGAAATTAACGCACGACGCGAAAACACTACAACGATTAACAATGGACTGGTTTTTTCAGTTATCAAACGTTGACTCAAACGGTGATGCGCCATCGCGATTTCGAGCTATTTGGCCGCTTACGACGAGACTGAAAGAACCTATAAACGCCGAGCATTTTAAATTCCCAGTAGACGTGATTGACTGAGCGCTGGATGGCGAAATATTTCAAGTCCCCCGGCATGACATTTTAATGCAAACACCACCTTTGATTAACTTGAGTTCATTAGATTAAATTTGGTATTGCGCATACGTAGACGGAACCAACTCAACGTTGTTCGTTATATTGAGCAATCAAGTTGTCTTTAATTACGAGTCCTACTGTCTAGCGCGGTTTAGAAGATTGGCGACTCAAGCTTGTAATGCTTGCCATCAACACAACTATTTATTAAGGCTGCTTATTTAGCGTGAAGTACAAGACATTTCATGTAATGATGTCTAGTGTATTGAAAACAAGAGAGGTAGTAATCCTGACAAAATAATAATAATAATAATAATAATAATAATAATAATAATAATAATAATAATAATAATAATAATAATAATAATAATAATAATAATAATAATAATATAATAATATAGAGGGGGGCTCAGGGGTTGCAGCAGGCACGTGACGTAAGCCTTAGATCAGAGGTCAATTAGGTCACGCTAGATAATGTTGGTCACAAATCTGGCCCGAAATATCGAAGTGCCCGGTCAGATACTGTGCCCTCGATTTTTTTTAACTAAAAAGAAAAGGATACTGCAGAAGCCTTCTTGGTCCCTTTCAGAGATTTCAACACTAACTCTTGTACGTCGCAGTGTGCAAAATAACAATACAATTGCGCAACGAGCATTCGTCTCTCTGGCGCAACTCTCAAAGCGATAGTTATGAAAATCCATCGATTGGGAAAAACTCATGTACGCAGTGACGTAATGTACGCAGTGGCATAGTTGAAAACTGCGCATAATGTCGAACCGCCAGCTAGCTAGTAGAACATCTCTACAAACAACACAACAATGTGGTGGCGTGTGTATAACTCCCTCGCTATACGGCCCTGTATTGTTGAAGCACGAAAAAAAAAAGAAAGGAAAATTGTTGCCAACAAATTCGATGCACGTTCTTATTCTCCCGGCAGAAACCTTTGAGGAGCAAGTGCAGAAAGAGGTCGCGTACCGCGAAGAACTCGCAAAGCAGTTGCAAGTGGTGCGAGGTGAGTGAAGAACTCTCGATCCATAGTTTGGACTGCACGAGTGCCGGTTAGCAAACAAATACAAACTTTTCTCTCCTCTCTCTGTCGGCCATAATGAATGGTAATAAACATAATGCAAAGCTCTATAGAGTTCGACCGTCCGTCGCCGTGTCATATAGTGGTGCTCGGCTGCTCAGGTTAAAGGTTTGATTTCGGCCGCGGGGGTCATTAGTCTATTACCATGAAGGCGAAATGCTAGCAGCCATTGTTTTGTGGGACGGTACTGCACGGTGAAGAATACCGGATGGTCCGAATTTCGGAAGCCCTCCGCTACAGCATGCATGCCTCTTAAGGGCCGTTACACAACCTCCGAAAACATGAAGAATGAGCGCGTTATTCTTTACCGGCGTTTCCCGGTCACATTTCGTGACGTTACACGAGACGTCAGGACGAACTAAGCTCTTGATTGGTCGATGTACGAGAGATATCTGTGGGGAATTGTCGTATATCATGCTTTGCCGTGCAGTCGCACACCGATTTTGCCTTGTCTTGTATGTCTATATCGAGCGCGATAAACTGATTTCATTCTTCCGCGTTTGCGACTGCACAAGCAAAGATAGCAACGCTAGTTGAATAGTGCCAAATACACGACTCTATCAGCGTTTAGTGCTAACATTTCACGTGTTTTACGAGGAAATAAGTGGCGAGGAGGAAATATCGCTTGTAGAAAGGGAAGTGAAGGCGAGGAATAAACTACGTTGATGGATAGATATGTGGGGTTTAACGTCCCAAAACCACCATATGATTATGAGAGACGCCGTAGTGGAGCGCTCCGGAAATTTAGACCACCTGGGGTTTCTTAAGATGCACCCAAATCTGAGCACACGGGCCTACAACATTCCCGCCTCCATCGGAAATGCAGCCGCCGCAGCCGGGATTCGAACTCGCGGCCTGCGGGTCAGCAGCCGGGAGAAGTTACGTCTCACCTTTGAACTCGGTGGGGTTTAGGCGTTTTCGGGCTTAGGCCTTTAATCATATCATGGTTTTGGCACGTGGAACAGTATTTATCATTATCGAGCTGTAGCGTCAGCCGCGCCGCGGGAAACGGACACACGCTCCTCACCATCCTCCGACCTTTCATTTCTCGTAGACGCCCTGTGCCAGGAGCTGGACCAAGAGCGGAAGGCTAGATTTGCGGTTCAAGCCAAGCTGAAAGGTAAGAGCGGCACGTCAAGCTAAAGCCGCTTGACGCTCTGCGAATGGGCAAAATGCCGATCCTATCGCGTGCATTTATATCAAAGAACGAATACCACCGCAGTCGACGTGAATTTTAAATACAAAGCAAGTCAAAGCACTCAGGGTGAAGTTTAAGATATCGCCAGCTGGTCAGGGAGGAACGGAGAGTCCATTTCAGGCCAGGAATCGCGTTAGTCGTCGTTGGACTCCCGAGAAACAAACCATGCGCTGTATATTGTAGCCCGTGTGTTAATTTTATAAATATGGCATACTATTTGAGGTACTATATATTCAACTGTGAGAAGGCGGTAAGCTGTATCTTCAAAACAATTACCTGCAAATCTATAGCGATGCAACATATATTGCTGCTCAAAGGTCCAGGCAAGGATAATAAAACAGTTTTATTCTAGCTCTAATCCTTTTATAGCTTCCGCTATGCGCGTAACGTTAGACGTCACGCAAGAATAGATCGATCATAAGTGTTCGGTGATAGGAACGAGCAGAATTACCTTATACATGCCAAGTGTACGCTCAGTCAACACACAGCTAGCTGCCAAATGCTAGCTACCTAGTTAGAGCGACCGGGGTTGGTCCCGGGTTCGACCCGGCACCATGACGAATTTTCTGTCTGAGAAATACGTACGGATTCTCTTGTAACTTCGTGCTCAGTGCATGCGCGCGGTCGTCAATCTCCCTTTCACAGCGCCGTTTTCTTGTTCGTTTTCTTCTCCCCGCACAGAGCTTTCCCTGCACTACCAGCAGATGCAGCAGCGAAGCATCCTTGCCGGTAAGCAGTGGAGCTGGCAATGCAGCTTGCGAGCCGAGGCCAGGCTGACAGCCCGTGTTCTCGCGCGTTCCGCAGACACGCACGACACGATGCAGCACCTCGCGTGCAAGATGCTGGGCGCCAGGCACTGCGCCGAGTGCAGCTACAAGGCCGAGTGAGGGCGGCCCCCGCGCAAGACTTCATCGCGACAGAGCTGCAACGATGATGGACTGCGACCTGCCGATCGCTGCAGCGGCAGTCCACCATGACGTCACACGGGCGGAGAACGCAATGGCGGTCCGGTTTATGCTGAGAAGTCACGTGGCTGCATTGTGAGGACACCCGAATCTCACTCACATTCAACACGTGCATAAGCTTTATGCAGAGCTGGGCGCCCAAGAAAACAAGAGTGCGACGCGATGTTTCATTTGATTATCGAGTCTACTAGACAGACGCGGCCATATACAAGCGTTGCCAGTTGGGCTAATCTGTCGGGGTGAGTACTGTGCAACGTTACACTGGCGAACAAGGACATGCACAGAATAATAAGAGACACAACACCAGTTGTACCTCAGGCGTTGTGTGCTTCTTCTTATCCGTCCATGTCCTTGTTAACCAGCATAGTGCTCAACGTAGAGAGGCAGCCTCAATTGAAACGCGCCACCAAATCCCGTCAAGCTAGGTAACCTCTTTATACTCACTTTCGTCTGGCGCTGACCGACGAATCGTCGTATACCAGAGTGTTTTATTCCCCGACATTTCGAAAGTCTACTCATTGTGGCTCCTCATTTTCGGCAGCTACAGAAAAGGTCCCGCGTGACGTATTGCTTAGAACAGCCCCGAACCCACACCCACCCGCAAGATCCACGTTGCTCATTTAGTTTATGCGCACGGTTATCTCGTTCGTAGCGGCGCACGCGTTTGCTACATGCATGCAGGTACAGCCATGGGTGCCATTGGATTTTGTCCTGTCCCACGTTGCATGAAAACCATCCTGTGTATCACGACAAGACAGGACGGCAGAAAGAAACGCATAAGCACGGGGACGAGATTTGGTGCTGCTTAAATTAAGTGGCGGGGGTGGGGAAGGAAGGGGTGGGGGGACAAATGCTTCTTTTGCACCTTCCTACTGACACCCATGGATATAGCTGACGTTGAACTCTGGCTCCGAAGTTATGGCGTGCCATCCTACTGTTGTCAGTCCTTTTGCTATAGCTGTAATAAAGTAGAAAAGTGAAGTTCGATTTCAGTGACCCGTTCCTTTTACCTTAGGCGACCGTTTGTCAGCTTGGTCAGATGTTTCAAACGAAGGTTAAGGTTAAGGATGTTGTAGGTAGCCGGTGGATCTAGCCTTGCATAAACGAAGTAAACAAATATTACATTGTGTGATTAACGGAGTGAGGACCGTTTTCTGCCTAAGTCGCTCTTAATGTTTATCACCTCCTTTTCATGATGATGTTTTCCTGTTAAATTATTAGAAACTTGGGCCTGGTGGAACATGTAAACGTTGATTCAAGCAACATTGATTACAAGACGGCAATATAGACTGCACATACGACTGCGGCCAGATTCGAAGCGTTCTTTACTCCCCCTTGTTTTAGTTTTAACTTCGCCAGGTACACGTCATTTACGTCGCTCAAAGACGCAGACTATAGACGCGGTCGAAAAATGAAACGGACAACAGCACTCCTGCCATCGGCTTTTCTCTTCACATCAATGTGCGTACTCCTCGATTGTGAAAATTAGCCGCACGGGGTTTTCAAATGCGGTACACACCCTCTCTCCTTGCGCGAAGGAATGCGACCGGTGGAAGAGCGAACGCCCCTGATGCCCTGTTCTGTCGAAGGGCGGTTTTGCGTAGCATAAGAGTGCGCTAACCAACCGTTGAAGCAAATAAATTACTGGTGTTTGTTTTGAACCACTGTGTGCATTGTTGTTGTTGAACAAAAACTGAAAGAGGAGTGCTCAGTCTATGCCAATGCAACATTATATCCTCCTCTTTCTCGAGGCTTATTACCTTGTCTTGAATACGGGTGTCTCATCACAGCATGCCTTGCTCTCAAGACCTGGCTAAGCGTGCGCAACGGTGCACCAACTCGGAAGGTGAAGCGTAAGTCATACTCGCAGCTGCCTGATGATCACGCCATGCAAGCGGTTGGTATCGCATCTAGTTAGCGATAATCTGACAGGCTGTGGGAGACACTCGTTGGTGTTATGTGTTATAGATGCTAAAACTAGGTAAACAAATCTTTATAATTAACGCACGTCTTTCATATCCTAGCCACGTGATCATGACTCAGTAACGCAGCTCATTGGGGTTGAAACATCTTGCGCGAAAGGGTGAACTTTTTCCCAGTCAAGTGAGCGAGAGTCTATGCTAAGTTCGTGTCCTTCGTGTCCTTCTTGTCTCTGTGTCGTCATTTTGTTTTCGCGCTATAACTATCATCATGCCATACCAACTAGCCCAAGGTGCCACACTTCTATGCTAAGCTTTTGAATTGAGCGATGCTATTTTTGTTTTATTATTTTTTTTTTTCAAATACTGTCAGCCTTTCACAGGCCATTACAGAGAATGGGTCGAGAGATATACAGGGGAAGTACATTGCACAAGAAATCAAACTAGACAATCATAATAACTAAAACAACAAAGTGTGATAAGTCGCGTAATCAGGTAGGGAATAGTTAAAATGTGTACTATATCAAACTAGTCATTATTAATGACAACCAAAACAGCAAACAATTCGTAGGCCTCGTTGTCAATATAGCAAAAAATAAAGATAAAAAACTCCAATGTGTTATAGCGTACGAAAATACTCTTAATTCTACCCTTTGCACAAAACATTCTACGCTATTTATGGCAATAACATCTTGGGGTAACACGTTCCATATTTCAACGGAAACCAGAAAAAAATGAAAATTTCAATGTGTCGCGGAGTGTTACGTATTGCCTCAGCTGCTTCTCATGACAATTTCTACGAGAATGGCGATGCGGTGTTTTCAAGTGTACATGCCTGTCTATGTTTATGGGATTGTTATAAAGTAAGTAAAGAAATTTCATCGATGCCACCTGCTGCCGGGAAGCATTGGAATTCCGGCGGCATTTTGAAGAGCAGTGCTGCTATCATTACGGGAATATTTCGAAAAGATAAAACTTCGTGCCTTATTTTGGATTCTTTCTAGTCTATCTGCAAGATGTACTTGGCGAGGGGTTCTGAACTATACGGTTATATTCAAGAACGTAACGCACTATAGAGTTTTATAGGCTGTTAACTTGGCGGATGCAGGAGCCGAAGCTAGCTTTCTGCGCAGAAACACGAGTGTTTTAAATGCTTTTGCGCATGTGTTTAGGACTTACTAATGGTTCTATTTACTCTGTATTACTATCAGCTTTACGTAGCTTCACGTTTATGCTTCAGTGTTCATACGCCAGTATAATATTGTTTATCATAGGCGTGAGTTATGAAAAAAAAAGGGGGGGTGTGCCACAACTTCCCTACCCTCCCCTCACTCCGTGTTCGCAAACACTTTCTCGGTAATTCTTGATAAAAACATCTCGCGTGCATCATTCCTTTCAATAAAAATGTCCTCACTGGATTGCTACTACTGATACCTGAAGGTAGGAGACCAAAAGGCAAAAAGTAGATCACTGATTACGCGCAATATTTGTGTTAAAGAGCACTGACACAGAGTTCGAAGCAGTGAATTGTGCCATAAAGGACTCAAGAATCGGCTCACTCTGACACAATCGACTCGGACAGAGCCACGAGTCTGAGTGAGTTCAAGTAAGTTGAGTCTGAGTGAATATGATGGGCAAAATATATTTAATCAGTGACTCTGAGTGAGCTCCACATTTCTTTCTTTTTTTTTTGCCGACCTATGCTCACGCAACATGCATCGTCTCTCGATTGAGCGAAATTCTAGCTATTACAAGTTGGTTTCGCTCGCAATCGCAGTCATACGCAATCGCAATCAGTCAATCGCAATCGCAGTCATGCGTGTAAACTACTTTTACAGAAAAACAAAATCCCGGATTTCAGTGACAGTCGGCTTATTCGCAACATTATTCACGAGATTCCTCAGTCGTCAAGTGTGTTTTACGCTGCTTTCTTGCAGCTGAATATTGGTACTACTAACACGGTTTCATTTTCCATTCGTAAGTCTGTTCGAGTACTTAGGCTATGCATATTAAACGCACTTTTGTACAACTGAAAATGTTTAATAAAGTAACTAAACACTGACGAAAGAATAAAAATACCTTACATAGATAGCTTGTACATGACAGTCATGACGCATCTTCATAACATACTGGTTCTACAATATGGCGGCATTGATAATGTAAAGGCAGCGTAATCACCTTGCAGTTAACAAGTTTCGATATGATAACGACGTGGCCGTTGTATGTGCTAATAAAATTAACGCCACCTCACGAACTTTGCATCCCACGATGCGCTGCTCCAACATAGCGGCGCATGGTTTCTGTGACGTCAATGCAAACCATTTATAAAAGAGATTGATTGATTGATATGTGGGGTTTAACGTCCCAAAACCACCATATGATTATGAGAGACGCCGTAGTGGAGGGCTCCGGAAATTTCGACCACCTGGGGTTCTTTAACGTGCACCCAAATTTGAGCACACGGGTCTACAACATTTCCGCCTCCATCGTAAATGCAGCCGCCGCAGCCGGGATTCGAACCCGTGACCTGCGGGTCAGCAGCCGAGTACCTTAGCCACTAGACCACCACGGCGGGGCATTTATAAAAGAGACTACGGGAATAGTACTCAGTATTTTATCTACCCTCTGCTCATAGCCTTAATTCTCCTTGTGTGTTTGACGCTTAACCGGTTAACTTAGCCGTTCAACTGCAAGTAAGGTTGAATTTCTCACTTCCCTTCAACGTTAAATACGTAGGACATGCCTATTTTCGTTACGCCGTGGACGTGCCCTAAAGAGCAAATTCTCGATGTAGGATTTAGTTAAAGATTGTTGCCAGTAGAAATCGGTTAATTTCCTGACAGTAACTTGTAATTTCATTCGTCTAAAGTGGCCCCGCAACGCCTTTTCGGCATGGTCAAAAAATGCTGCCGATTAGAGCACTGTATGCTGAGCAGAAACAGCGCACAAACTCACGGGACGAAGAGAAGAGACACAAACAAGCGCTTAATTTCAGCGGCACTGACGGTCAAGAAAAAAAAAACAGCGCTTGTTTGTGTCTCTTCTCTTCGTACCGTGAGTTTGTACGCTGTTTCTGCCCAGAATGTATCACCAACTATAGCCCAACTTTCAGTCTTGCTTCTGGCCCTGCAAGACCCGGTTCGCGGGTCGGGTCGGGTAAGGCACTGTTGGATCGGACCCGGGCACGGGCCGGGCTCAGGCTCATGAACGTCGGGCTCTGATCGGGCCTGAGTGAGGCTCGTATTAGGTCCGGGTCTCACATACATCGGTATAATGGTGTGTGCATGCTGTTTGGCTTCGTTGCTTGGACTTATTATTCAACTTACTTTGTCGACTCCAAAGCTGACACCTTCTGAAATGAAGCCTACTGAAGCAATAAAATATACCTGATCCATAAACAGGGAGTTTACATATTCCCGGAGGGGGCGGTGTCCGACTATAGCTCTTCCACACATCTCTCTCCTTCTCTCGCTCTCTCTATAGAGAGAGAGAATATAACAAAACAATTGTCTGTTGCATACAAAAAACTCAATTTTGATGCTTATGCATAAATCGCGTAATTATTTTGCACAAGAGCCATGCAAATGCCGCATTTTTTGTCATCCTGTGACCCCATTCCTCAATACGGTCACGGCGCCCAACTCTCTACTTTTCACTGCCCCATGATCCGAGTTTGAGAAGCTTCAAAATGAAAGGAACGGACATAAACAGCCCTCTGTGGAATAGCTGCAAGACAGGATGACCAACCGGTTGGCGGTAGATAAGAGCAGTGAAGTTCTAAAGAAGTTATCCCGCGGGCCCACGTCAGAGGGGCTCCGCTCCATGAGGCAGCCCGGAGGGGGCCCGAGAACCCCAGCTCCCCCACACTCTCCGCTTGTGGCCTTATCCACGCGAATTAAGTGACCTTCCACACAGGCGCTCACCCTGCTGAAAGTTTGCTTCTTTATCTTCCACCTTATCTTCTCCACCATATTCACCACTTTTCCCTTTCCGCCACACATCTCATTCCTTCCATTGTAGCTGCAGCGCCGCTAGCTGCAAGCCTGCAACCACAACCGCGAACGACAGACAGTCAGACTTCGCTCCCATGTTTGCACCGAGGCATTCGGCCATCAGCGACTAGGCAACCCACTCTCACGCTTTCGGCATAGCATCCTAGATTTCTCTTGCCTGCCGGATGAGCGCAAAACGCCCGTCATCTATGACGACGCTACCTACGTAAGGGTAAGGGTCTTTGTACTTGGCCTTCAAGATCGGCAGTTTTGGCGTTTGCTACCAATTTTAGAGGCTTCGCCTTGTATTGAAGAAGTTACTTGCAGAATGACAGCGTCACTTACGTAGGGTTAATTATAATTATGTTTATGCCTTTTTAAAACTGTTTACGCTATTTTTGGTGCTTATAAGCCCCAAACGTAAAAACTTGTTTGAAGACACCCCTACTTAGGTGGCGCCACCACCATAGTTCCGACTACGGCCGCTTTCCGAGTGACCGCCGATAATCCGGCAGGCAAAGGAAATCTAGGAGGCTATGCTTTCGGTCTCTGCGGAGGATAGCGCTCCGGACACCCGACATGCCCGTTCGACGGAGTGCGCTAAAGAAGCCGCCGGCTGGTTCACTTCGGCGTTGTTTTGAAAGCTCTCAGTCCGGCCTAGCTTTCAGACACGATATTTTCAAAGATCAGAGATTGTCGCACGAAGACGACGAGATCGGCATCTTCAGGGAACAGCTATAGAACGTTGGCTCGCTTGCTACAGGTTTGGCTGGCTTTGACAGATCTGTGGCGCTGTGGTGGCGGTGACTCGGGAAGAAGAGTCGGTCTGAGAACCTTTTTTTTTTTTAGCGTAAAAACCTCGTGTGTGCGTTGGGGACAGTTGCCTGCCGAATAGTCGAAACGACAGCTTTAATTTATATAACGCTGCCCTGCCAAAAGTGTATTCGCGTTTTTTTAAATCATTGCATTGCACAATAAATCAATTTTTTTCAAAAGACATGACACTTTTGCTCAAAAGCCCCAGCACGTATGCAATTGATGTAGACTCACACTACAAATTTTTGCCACTTTTCCACTTTATTGGCGTATTATATTTTTAAAGTCGTTCTTTTGAATGCAGAATTAAGACTGCGTGGTTAGTACTGATTACGTGAGACGGACAGCTATGACTCCAGTTATAGTTTCTAATGCCCTCATATTATTTCGCACAAATGTTACGGGCGTAGTTAACAGAAAGTGTACAAAGTACCAGTGAAAGTCATGAGACAGAAAAAAGTTCTCAAACACTAGAAGATATCTTGCTTGCAGCAGGTATCTTCACAGAAACCGAAGATCAGACAGTGCCTCGTTTGGCCGGGCCGGGCCCAAACCTCTCGGGCCCGGGCCGGGTACGGGTGATATTTAATAACAGTGGGCCGGGCTCGGTCGGGCCGGAGCATGGCGTTTTCGGGCCAGGCCGGGCCGGAAAAGTCGGCCCGTGCAGTGCTCTATACTGTCTATCAGATAGCCGAGGCTCCTGAGCACACGCGAGCCCAAACATTATAGCGCCGCATGCGGTCTGGAATTCACACTTATTCTCAAAGTGAGTCAGAAAGTGAGAGAATTGAACATGCTCTGAAAAACGGAGGAAGCGTCAAAGCAGTGAAGAGGAAACTTAGGATAGGCAAAAATCAGATGTATGCACTAAGGGACAAAGAAGGCAAAATAACCACCAATAAGGATAGGATAGTTAAAATAGTGGAGGAGTTTTACGGAGATCTGTACAGTAGCCGGGACAACCACGACCTCAATACTATAATAACTAGATGTAACCCAGATGACACCCCACCAGTAATGATAGAATTCAGAAAAGCTTTGGAGAGCATGCAAAGAGGCAAAGCTGCTGGTGAGGATCAGGTAACATCAGGTCTGCTGAAAGATGGAGGACAGATTGTGTTAGAAAAACTAGCCACCCTGTTTACGAGGTGTTTCCTGACGGGAAGAGTACCAGAGTCTTGGAAGAACGCTAACATCATCTTAATACATAAGAAAGGAGATGAAAAGGACTTGAAGAATTACAGGCCGATCAGCTTGCTCTCTGTAGTATACAAGCTATTTACAAAGGTAATTGCTAACAGAGTAAAGAAAACATTAGAATTCAATCAACCAAAAGAACAAGCAGGATTTCGAACAGGCTACTCAACAATCGACCACATTCATACTATTAATCAGGTAATAGAGAAATGATCAGAATATAACCAACCACTATACAAAGCCTTCATAGATTACGAGAAGGCGTTTCATTCAGTAGAAATATCAGCCGTCATGCAGACACTGCGGAATCATGGCGTCGATGAAGTATATGTAAACATTCTGGAAGAAATCTACAGGGGATCAACTGCTACCATAGTACTCCATAAAGAAAGCAACAGAATACCAATCAAGAAGGGTGTAAGGCAGGAGGACACAATCTCCCCGATGCAATTTACCGCGTGCTTACAGGAGGTTTTCAGAAGCCTAGAATGGGAACAGTTAGGGATAAGAGTTAATGGAGAGTACCTCAGTAACCTGTGCTTCGCCGATGACATTGCATTGCTGAGTAACTCAGTGGACGAATTGCAACTCGTGATTACGGAGTTAGGCAAAGAGAGCAGAAAGGTGGGTCTCAAAACTAACCTGCAGAAAACGAAAGTAATGTACAACAACCTCGGAAAAGAGCAGCGTTTCGAAATAGGTAATAGTGCACTTCAAGTTGTAAAAGACTATGTCTACTTAGGGCAGGTAATAACCGCGGAGCCGAACCACGAGATTGAAGTGACTAGAATAATAAGAATGGGGTGGAGTACATTTGGCAAGCACTCTCAAATTATGAGAGGTAGATTGCCACTATCCCTCAAGAGGAAGGTATATAACAGCTGTATCTTGCCGGTACTTAGCTACGGAGCAGAAACCTGGAGACTTACAAAGAGGGTTCAGCTTAAATTGAGGACGACGCAGCGAGCAATGGAAAGAAAAAATGTAGGTGTAACCTTAAGAGACAAGAAGAGAGCAGAGTGGATTAGGGAACACACGGGGGTTAAGGATATTTCATTTCATTTCATTTCATTTATTTTATTCGGACATTTCCGCAGAAATGCCCACGAAGGGGGCAAAAGGAGAGTGTGTCTCCTGACTTGGCCCCTCTTCGTGAGGCACCTCGGGCAGGTAGAGCAGGACAGTACAAAACACCATAACATATTTTGAAATACAATACAAGTTGAAAACAGTGAATACTATAAATATTACATACATTACATATTTCCTTTACATACACTGTAGACTTGTGTTCTGTTTATTACATTGTAAATTCGCTTCTTAAATTGTGTTATGTTTTTAGCCTCCTTAGCGTATTCAATTATTTCAGGAATCCTGTTGCACAGTAGAATGATTTGGTTATTAATTGACTGTACACCATAGTTAGTCCGGCACATTGGCCCGACCAACGCAACAGTACGCAGATTATACGTAAGATCTCTGCTTAAGTACACATCAGAAAAAATCTGGAAATTATCTTTAATTTTTTTGAAGATTAACATGGCTAGTTGCATCCTATAGCACTCTGGGAACGGGAGTACATTATACATATAAAAAAGAGACATATTAGTGGGGACCGAGGTACTTATCAAACCTAGTGCGCGTTTTTGAAGAAGAATTATACTTTCTGTATTTGTTTTGTTACACGTACCCCAGACTAAAATGCAATAAATGATTTGCGAGTAGATAAAAGAAAAGTAAAGCTGCCGTTTAACTCTCCCTGGAAGGAGATGCTGTAAGCGTCGAATTAGACCGATCGATCTTGATATTTTTATTCGCAGGTTGTCCACATGGTGGGACCAACTAAGGTCACTTTGAAAACACACACCCAGAAACTGAATTTTATTTACCTGCGCAATATTTTCTCCATTAAAAATCAGAGAGATAGCATAATCTACAGGCCTATTTTTTTGTTTGAAGAGCATAAATTTAGTTTTTTTTTATGTTTAGTTCTAGCTGATTGACTGTAAGCCATGATTTTAATTTATCCAACCAAGAATTTGCAGTTATTTCAATATCGCGAAGATCTAAACCAGAAAAGAAGGCACAGTTGAAATCAAGAAGAGGAAATGGACATAGGCCGGGCATGTAGCGCGTAGACAGGATAACCGCTGGTCATTAAGGGTAACTAACTGGATTCCCAGAGAAGGCAAGCGAGTTAGGGGGAGACAGAAGGTTAGGTGGGCAGATGAGATTAAGAAGTTTGTGGGTATAAATTGGCAGCAGCAAGCACAGGACTGAGTTAACTGGCGGAACATCGGAGAGGCCTTTTTCCTGCAGTGGACGTAGTCAGGCTGATGATGATGATGATGATGAGTGAGAAATCGTTCTCTCTTTTCTCTCGACACGCAAATGATGTCATAAGCCCAAATATGATCATTTCATTAGCACAAAGTCTATGGCCATTGGCTGATTTGTGCATCATGAGCTGCATAATTACTGTCGACGCCGCGGGATGCCGCCACGTGCCAACGCGCGCACTCGCTATCCCACAGAAAGCAAGCCACGCGTTACGAGAAAAATGGGCAAAGAAAGTGCTCAAGGTAATGGAACACACTGAAAAGGCGACGCATCTTCATTCCCATGTTCTTGCCCACTTATCGTTTTGCAAGTCATCGCCCCTTCCCCGTGTAGCTTTCAGCGCACTCGCTGGCATGAAGGGAAAGAGAAATCCCTGGAACTCCACTGGTATACTTGGTGGGCCGCAAAAATGTTTGCGACCGGTTATTTGTGAGGCAATAAGCTCTTTAACGAAGTCATCTGGCGATTCTTGGAAGAGTGTTGCAGGGTCTCCAGCGTTGGGCAACGACAAAATAGCAGCATACAGAGACGTCGAGACTTGGTGACGCTGGAAGATCGAAAGTGAATCTTCGGGAGATAGTATGGGGCTTTAATTCGCTGAAGGGTCAATTGTGATTTACCCTTTAGCGTGTTGCTGGTGTAAAGAAGAAAGAAGAAAAAAAACATACTCGAACTTCGAGCTTAAATGAGCACTAACACAAAACTTCAAAGGAGAGATAATGATCAAGATAGGTTAATGTGGAGACACACCACATCTATGCGATATCAAGGGCGAATATAGCCTACACATATAGAATAATGGTATATTTGGGGAGTAGTTTTGCTACACAACAATAATCGTCATCTGAATTGCTCGCGTTCCCTTTATTATTGAAAATCCGGCGCTGGCCCCTTTCCTGTAAGGAAGCACGCGCCGATCGTGACCACGAAATACCGGAACCGTGGTGATAACGCGAGGAAAGTACGCAAGGTAGATGATTATTGTTGTGCGGCAGAAATGTTCCCCAAATACTTGATTTTTTGTAGAGTCTAGAACATAAAATCCACTTTAAAGTGCATGCCGCATGACTGAGCGAGATGAGAAGCCCCTCGCGACGCCGACATCAACGCAGGGACAATGTAAACAAACCTACGTCACTAGTTTGCGTTGGCTGGACGCTGGCACGCTTCTTGCGCTTGCGCTACCTGCGATTTCCTCCACCTTGCCTGTGGCTTTGCGTGTGCTGCTTTGGTGAGTGCGGCGCCCGCTCGTCCACGCAAACACTCCGTGCTCTTTGAAACCGAAACTGAGCCTGAGCCACGGCCACGTGACCCCGCCCTAGGTGCTCTAAAAACTTCTCTCAATAAATAACCGTCGCGCAATCGCGCGAGCAAGCTTTTCAGTCGTTATAAGTGGATCATAGCCGCGATGTGGTCATAGCTACCTGTTGCAACAACAACAAAACAAAAAATTACGTACAGAGCATAACTCAACAAGTCACCTGGCAACTACGCAAAACACTTATGGCCGCGTCTGTGTTTTTTCAAGTTTAAGCAGACGAAATCAAGGTGCTCGAAGCCGACAAAGAGTGAATGTTTCGTAAAGTTATTTGAACAGCGGTAAATCTTCCAGAGCTGCCACTGAATGAAGCGTCGATGACATTGCTCTGAATGTCCCCATAACAACCCCGGAGAATGTCGCTAAGCGATGCGAACTGACATGGCCGTGCGGTTCCAAAGCGCGCACGAACGTCTACTACTAGGATGCGCCTGTGAAATAAAGCAAGAACTACATTTATTGGTGGACCATGAATTTGTCAACTTATTAGGTAGGATTCATGGACTCAAGCGCGTTCATATATGCATCCAAAATGAAAGATGTACTTACGTTGCGCTCCTAAACCGTCAACGTCTTCGCAGGAGGCGAGCTGCCGCAGGAAGATACTCTGCTTGGGTTGACTGTCTTGTACGCGATGTCCGAAGCCGCACGGGAGGCCTCGCAAACAAAAGCAATATGTCCGATAATCCAGGATACGTTAGTTGCTTTTGTGCAAAAGGAAATCGTGGGAAGCCTGGTAAGGATTCTCTTTCGTGCCCTCTAGGAAAGAGATGCGCAGGTTGGCAATGCCGTCACCTATATCCGAGTTTCTTGTTTTTGTTACGCTTAACTTTTCATGGAAATTCGCACATAAACTGCCAAAGGATAAATTAAAAGCGAGTGTGACCCGACTTTGAATATTCACAAAAATAGGAGGAGCATGTCGCAACTCGCGTACACGTCTGCTAAGCATGTATACGGCCAACGCCTTTTCTCGATATGACACATGTTCACTCTCGTTCTCTCTAAGCATATATTGTCAAAACATATAGCCAAGTATAAATTAAACATGGTCAGTTCTGACACATGTCGAAAACAGAACACTGGCAGCCATCAAATAACATTAGTGTATTTCTGTCATGCAGTTAAGTCTGCAGATGCTGTCTCCGGACAAGTTTGTCGCCCACTGTTGCTTGCTCACACTCAACTCGTTGGCAAGATGCAGCAAGGATCTACAGGAGGCTCTGTTTTGTGCACTAAACAAACGCCTTTGCATTCTGGGAACGCTTCCAGTTAATGAGAAAACTCGCCTCTGCCAGCTCATCACGTTCCTACTGACAGCAGACACGAGAAGCACTCATCCAGAAGAAACAACAGAAACAAGCTGCACTGCACTTGTGGCGAATACCATGCCAGCCGCCAATTTAAATGGTATTGTGTGTATTCATTCACAAGTCTGAATTTAAAATTTATTTTAAAGTATTATGATTGAAGCAGCACACACAATCACGTTGTGTGCCTCTTGAACCATTGTGATTAGCAGGCCATTGTGACTAGCTGGCCTATAGCGGACGTCAACGAACTATCGAAGACGCACGATCTGCTATAGTTAAAGTAACTACAATTTTGCTTATTAAAAAAGTGACCTTACTGTTCTCATCCAAAGTATTCAGTAATTATAACCATATCAATACTCCTTCACAAGACCAAGATATAGCGGAGAAGCAGGAAATTTAATGCAGTTCAAAGGTGATGCTGCAGTACCCTTGCTTCTGTGGTCACCCACGACAAGACAAGCACCTCAGTCCTTCTATGGTACTGCTGGTATCTGAGAAAGAGGAGCACTACAGGTTCATTAAACGAGACTGTACATGTATATGTAAACATGGGACAAATTCTTTGTAATTGCGGCGGAGCATCAGTTCCTCCAGTAATGTAACAACTGATGCCACTAATGTGGCAACATTTATTAACAGCTCGTACTGCAATTTCAGATATCTCATCCAGCATCTCGTCTGCTGCTGAGAAGTGCCTGCATAGCATGTTCCCATGCCTCCAGAATGAAGCACCACACTACACGTTGTACCACGCACTATGCCTATGGCTGAAACTGGAGCAGAATCATGCCACTATGGATGTGTTAGGTGGCTTGCTACCTCAGTATTTTGTTAAATGGTCTGCTGGAAAGGATCCACTTCTGGCAAGAACAGTACTGGAAATACTTGACAAAGTAAGGAAGACCAGGTCAGCTGTGTCATTTGTGCTTTCCCTCATGCTGCCCACTTCTGTGATGTGTAACTAATTTGTTCATTGACTCTCTGCAACTGAACATTGCCATCGACTTCAATGGAATGGAAACACAACCTGGGCTCCCCAATATGTGCATAAACATCACAGACAAGGAAAGATTCTTCAACAATTCTGCCAGCTTTTAAATCATTCTATTGTCAGAACAGGCTTTCAGAGAGTTTCACCACATGCTAATTTTCAAATAACTTATGTAATAGTGCAGCGATTAGTGCTTCCAGCTCTTAACTTCATGTTATTGTGCACATAAGGACATGTGGTTGCATTCCTAAGATGGTGGCAGTGGTGGGAAAAGTTCCATTTTTTCTTATGAACAATACGAAGTGGTTTGATGATGATGATAATATGCTGTGTACAGAAAGCAGAAACCCAGCTTCAAGCCTTAATTGCTGTTGCAGTAAAATTAGTGACAATTGGAAGTTCATTTAGATTAGTCTTCACTTCCTACTTTACATGAAGGTGTGATAGCAGAGTGGATAGAAAGAGATGTGAAATGAGCCTAGCGCACAGACATGATGTCTACAGATGGCCAGTGAGGCTGGTGTCATGCATGCAAGTTGCTTCGTGTCCCTTGATCGTTGTCCCTGAAAGCATCCTGTATTAATTTGTTATATTAGCATTTTTACTGTGTGCTATATAGCGATGTTTAGAATCATAATTTGGCATCTAATTAGCTTACACTTATAAATGGTAAAGTCAAACAAAGTTCAATAGAACTTCCTGCTGGGCGATTTCATTCATACTTGTTCGTGTCTGCTGTGTCCTTATGTTTTAAGTGCACAAGCATAGTTGCCTGTTTACCAGTCCAACAAAGTTTTCTGCAATCAAGCCAGTGGCAGAACTGCACCTTGATGACTTGATATATTATCAAACTGCTTTTCAGGGCCTGCAGCCCGTCATTGAAGAGGCCAAATTTTCCAAAGTTCCACCATGGGTTCCTCTAATCGGACAGCAAGTGATTGAGGCTGTTCAGGGTGGCTGGCTTGACCAGCTACACTGTCGAAATGGATTTTGTGGCTTTGCAGGAACTAGCAGGGAGCCTAGCCAAAAGTACCCAGAGTGAGCTTGTCTTCTGTGTAGATTCAAGTTAAGGCAGCCAACTTATGTACAGCGATAGTGCATATAGGCAATATGAATCAGTGTCTTTTTCTAAATACATTTTTCTGCAACATTATGGTTTTTTCTCAGGCAAGACCTGGCTCTCTCTCAAGGAGACGGCAGGGTGGTTCGATTGGCAATGCTCGTCATTTTGAAGTCATCTGCAGCATGTCTGATGCAAGGTTAGTTCCGAGTTTTACTGAATACTTGCTTTTGCCAATTCACTTACTACAATAGACCGTTGTCATAATTGAAAATCTGGCCGTGCAGTTTGCCCAACTGATTGCGGTTGGTCACTACTGAAAATAGCAAGTTCAAGCACAGCTTGCTAATGCAATGACGTGAAAAGTGTAGCCACAGCTCTTTTCACATATAGTCATGCATTACAGGCCCAGCACACGCAAGCATAGGTCGACGAAAACTCGAGCTCACTCAGGCTCAATAATGAAATATATATTCCGCTTTTGATTCACTCGGACCCAGGCTCAACAAAATTTTCCTGAGCCTGACTCGCACTCAGACTTACCGAAATTTTCTTCTCCCTGACTCACTCAAACTTAGACTCACTGCTCAATCCAAGTTAGAGCGAGTCCGAGTGAGTCAACTTATGAGCCTAGAACCAGCTGCTTTGTCCATGATAATAATGCTTTTTAGTACCACTATCTCGCATAATCGATGCTCTTCTTGGAGCCTTTTGATATAGTACCTGAGTGGTTGAAAACCAGTAAGAACATTTTTATTCATGGAGATCACAAGAAAAGATATATTTATATATATTTATATCAAGCACTTGCCTGGTAGAGTAGCCCAGGGGGAGTTAAATCACCCCTTACATATTATACGCCTCTGATCAATTATTATTTAAAGGGTGTGTGAATGATACTGCTTCAGAATATGTGTGAATAGATGAAAGTATACGTGCATCCAGGCAAGGCTGATAGTAGACTTAGACTCGTGGCTCGATCTGAGTCTGAGTGACTAGACTGATGAGTAAGTTTGCCAACCTGTGCATGCAACTAGGACCGCCTCTCCACCTGAAGCACAATAGGTAGCAAGTGCCGCCATTAGTTCGGCAAATATGCAGTGCAAGAAAGCACACTCATAGATTAAGAAAAGGGTTGATTGAGACTTGGAAAATTTCTTTGTGCACGTTTTACTCTCTTGGCTAGTTCTCTCGCAAGATTCAGTTGTACTAGTTGCAGCTATTAACACACCTGTGCGTGTGTGCCCCTCTTTTTATGTTTTCTGTACGCTCTCAGTTTTCTGTTCTGCTGCCATGCAGAGGCATGAAAGTTCAATTTGTGGCTGCAGTATGTGCTTCACTTCAACAGGGCCAAGGAACAAACAAAACTTATGCACTTAGGTTTAGGTACCTCTGGTTTAGAACCTTAGGAAGTCGATATGAATTCAGAGGTGTACTTTGTAATGCATTGACCAAACGATTTGATTTGACATTTTGGCCCTTTGTTTAATGCAGGCATGCAAGAGGGTCTATCGAAAACCTTGGAGGCTGGTCTTGCTTGGCTTCGGTCGAAAACAGGGGCAGCGGCCAGTACGCCTGATGCAGATTGTCTCATGCAGCTATTCCTCGACCAAGACGATCAACTAATAGAGTGCCTCCTCAGCGAGCTGCTGTTACACTTGCACAAGTGAGCAGCCTTTTTAATGTGAAAGCAAATGGCTACATCAAACAGCTACATTTACTGTAGCCGTTTGATGTGCAACCATGAAGTGGTTTACCAAGTTTACTGACCAAATTATGGTGGCAACTTAGAATTTCAAATGCGTCATCTCTTTTTCTCTTCTCTCTTTCCATTAGCCCTTAGTGAGTGTATTGTTTGTGCTGAATCAATACGCCCAAGCAAAGCTTCTGAAAAGTAACAAAGCTACTAAAGATATGATACGTGGAGTAGAGTAACACACGTCTGGCTGTATTTAATTGTTTTGGGAAAAGCTACCCCCTGAAGATTTCTGCTTGCCCCCTTAACAGCAAACATATTCAAAACACAGTGCTCTAGTTCCCTGCCCCCTGAAAGAACTAGCTTTTCGTGGGTAACCCTCCCCACTCAATAAAAGAATCCTGGTGTTGCCCCTGCATTTAACTTAATAATGTTTGTTTTAGGAACTACTTCTTAAACTTCATCTAATTTTAGTGTCAAACAGTGCTAAAAAGAACAAGAAAGAACAAGAAATATGCACAGGCAAGCGCAGACTTACAATTAAAATTTTTTTCGCTTGTCTGTGCCTTTTCTCGTCCTTGCCCTTTGTTGTGCTGTTTGACACTATAGTGGACATCAACTTGACAAAAGATTTACATTAACATTAATCTAATTTGCCTTCGTTTCAGGTCGTCCACTTGGACAGCAACCACATCGATTGCAGATCCACACCAAATGTTTCTGAAGTTCCTCAGCTCACTGGGAAATGACCACGTCACCCTGATAGACTTTTTGACGTCCCAGGAAACCTGTGCCTTGCTTTACTTTGTGCGATACCTCAAACTGGTGCTCTCTGACTGGGATAATTTTGTAAAGTGCCACAGTGAACTGTCTGTCGGCAGTCACGACACCTCTGGCCAAGTCGCTCATCTTGACTTGACCATGGCGACTCTTGTGAGGACACGTATCAAGTTAGAGAAGATGACTCAGAAAGACAATCTTCTGCCCTTTAATGCAACTCCTCTAGTCAGGTTGATTGAGAGGTGTGAAGAGATTTATGAAAGCATTTGATGAGACATTCGAGAAGCCCTCTGTTTCACTTTTGCAATAACTGACACCTGCAATTGCTATGAGCCAACTTTTCCGGCAAAATGCTGCTGGTTTATCTATAAGTACTCCTGCAACTTCTACTCCTTGAGTCATCTGGTTAGGAAACACACACCTTATTCTCAAAACTAATCTTCACCCAGTCTTCCCTGGTAGCTATGTTTCTCTATTGTTTCACAATGCAATTTTGGGTTATGTGCTGCACTACCATTAGCACAATTTAATGTCACAAGCTTCAGTTACATGTAAAAGCTATGCCATGTAAGTGGAGCATCTACTGTTGTCGTTCAAGTACGCTATGTAAGTATACAGTAAAATCTCATTAATTCTACACTCCACTATGAAAAATCAATATTCAGTCATGTTCTCTTGCCCCAGCTAGCATGTGAATTTTTAATGGTATCAAAATCGCATTAATTTCATCATATTTGGCTGCAAGCTGGTTATTTCGGATGATCCTCGGGCACGCCGAGTGCGAAATGCCGCAAATATGCGATGCACAGGAACGAAAATAATGTTCGCAGAGTGCTGAAACGGCTGTATACTTGCAGAAAGGTGTGGTCACCATCCGCATTTGTGTTGTTGAGAAAGAGCGAGAACTATTTATTGAGAATCATAAAATTTAGCCAGCGTGTGCAAATCCCTGAAATCCTACTCTGCGAGGGGTAGGGAATAAGGGGCTGAAAGAGAGAGAGAAAACTGCGCACATGTGCTAACCTGAAGAACTTAATTACTACATGACTATGTCTTGAGCCCTTTAACCTGCCTCAAGCAACAGAGGCATGCAGTGAAACTTTTGTTCACATATTTAGACAGTATCATTTAGCATGGAAAACTTCAATAGCACCTAAAAGCATGCACATTGCTGCCCTATAGATAAAGCTCAGTAAGCACTTTTATGCTTTTTGTTCCATTTTAACTCTTTGTATCGGGTTGATCATAAATAAGGTATGGGTAAAGACAGGTTTCGAACTATGACACAGGAGTTTCGCTGCGTCCATACTGTGAACGAAGTCAGAGAATGATGAAAACTGCTACCTTTGCACTGGTCTTATGTGAAATAATTGCTGGATTTACATATACCTGAAGCAAATGAATGCATAGATGTAATAGACATTTGTTTGTTGTTTTTTGTTACTTTCAGATGATTTGGCAGTGAATCAGTTTGCACAGTTTTTTCAGTCCCATCAAATCCAAATTAAGGAGCTTTTACTGTTCCACCAAATTCTTTGACAGCATTGCTTGTGTAGCAAATGCCACATTGAATTATGAAAGCAACTTGTGCTGTGATAGTTATCATGTTTGATTTTCAGCTTCTTATTACTACAGCTGCGCACATTTGGAGGGTGTGTCCGAAAATGCCCTTGACAAATTTCCAAGCAGTCCTTCACTGCTGTGCTATACAGATAGTAAATATTGTTGATCCGTTGATATAGTGCATTCTAAATAAATAAATACGGCAGAAAGAGTTTAGCCTTGAATGGTAAAAGTGGGCTGTTTTGTTGTCTCCATTGTAAATTCGGGACACTTCGTTTTAGATGAACCGCATTTAAGGACAATACACCTGAAAATTTGCAAGCAGCAAATCTCAACACTGCCAGTTATTCCAGCCTAAAAAGAACAAAGATCCTTGAGCCACACGGCATCCCTCATTTTCCTTTTCTTTTAGAATGCACTATGTTTGCTGTTCTTAACATTCATCATGACATCAGTTCCACACTATGCCAGCATCATGTTACACTTATACACCAACTACTATCTCTGCCTTATTGTAACTAAAAGCTGTTCTCAACGTTTTCAATGTGGAGTTGCATTTAAGCAAGTCAGCAAGAGAGGGGCAATCATTAATAATACATTTATATATACAATCTTATAGACAAAAGCAATTGTTCCCAATGCAGTGGCCTGTCAACGTCTGTAACGATAACGCTTGAAGTGAAACCACAACTGAAATATGTTGTTGTGAAATTGGCAACGAAATCCACGCTTGTACGAGTACTCCCATTCGCGGTTGACAATCTTGAAGGCTATGTCCTGCAAAGGACAGAAAAAATGAGAAACAGTCAGATTCATATAATGACACAAGATTTGTCACATAATTATAGATAATGTCACTTTGTCATGTCAGAAATAATGTCACACAATTAGTACCATTACCAAAAACAGCAGATGCACACACTATATCGCTATGTGACATGGGGAGAAAAAATCCTGACAAAAAGCAAGAGACAGAGACAATAATGAATTGTGCTAATAAGGAACAATACAGTAAGTAAATTAGAATTTTCTCACCATTCAACAGTAGTAGCATTTGCAACATTTGTACTGCTCCCACTTGTCAATAGCAAACATTTGACGAAATACATCTAGTCTACACAGCACCTATATTTTCAGAAGAACGATAGATATTTCCTTTTGTACAAAACAGAGTTCTGCTTCAATGAAAGGTCCTACAGTGAGCTATTGTGATGCAGACAGCATGCAGCAGCTGTCTCCGGATATTTAGAATAACTTGAGAAACAAGCCGTAAGGTTTCCAACAATATATACAACCGGTAACTGAGGCACTGCATTCGTTCAACACCACGAGAAATATGGGTAGTATATGGATTTGGCTAGTCTTTGTGCATGTGGCTTCGAATGTGGCTTAGTTTCTTGTTGTGTTTTAGCTTTTGTTAGGGGTAAAAGAAATCGTAGTAAAAACTTCGTGAGCTGATTTGAAGATACCAGCCTAAAGGGTCAAGGTGGTGAAGTGGAACTTCTGACTTCTTGTTGAACTTTGTCTTGTGACACAGCAGATGCAGGCCACACAAAGCCAAATGGAGCCAAAACATTGAAGCTAAAGTGAAGCCGTTTACTACTCGTCATTTCCACGCTGGCTGAAGCATCATGTAGTGTGCTGTTATGAAACTCTACAGAGGAAACAAACATGCATGCAAGCTCTGCCCTCTTCTCATGAAAGCATTCTGGCAGGCAAAATAATATTTGACTTGCCTCGTATGGAGGCCCTGCATGGAACCGTAGAACGGAGAAGTCTTTGTTGTCTTCGATGGGGGTCTGAAAGTGGCAATGCAGATGGCACGTTCATGTAAGCATGTCAGCGAACATGATTAGTCTGACACACAAATAACTGCTTATTGATTATAGAACTAGTGCACTTAGTCGTCAAACTGACAGTGCAGTGTGTTGCTCTCCGCTTCGTAATGCTTACTTTGAGAGAACACTAAAGAAGAACACAGATGAACACTGTGCTGAACATAAATATAAGGAATTAGTATTCAATAAGACGAGCTAAATACGAAACTATATCTCACGGATACCAGTGCACAACAAAGTTATAGGGGGGAGGGGGTAGTGGCAACGGGGACAGCAATTTCAATTTTGCATGCATACATAATATATTACACATGCATACAAACAGCCCTTCCCCTAAAACAATTCTGACTATGCTCCTGAATATTACGTATACTTATAACCAGGGGTGTGCGAATATTTAAAATTTACAATATTTTGTAATAATGCTTGCTATTCGATTCAGTTGGCACTGGAATTTCATTATTCGAATTTCCCGAAGACAAATAGAGTGAATGTTCGCTTGACAGTATCCCCTTCAGTTTTTTGTATGTGATTCACCACGTCACAATCTCGCATTGCGGCAAAGCTGCTGTTCAGACTCCTCTACGGTCGCAAATACACTGACTAAAGAAAACGCTGGTTCAGACATGGAGATATACTGCACCGTCAAAATAACCCTTTCAGTTTTTTTTTTTTTTATATACTCCATTGCATCACAGTCTGATATTGCAGCGAAGCTGCCTTCAGAGCACTACTACAGCTATAAACTGACTGACTCGCGAAAGCGTTGGGTTCAAACCTATGCAGCGGAGGTGGGGCTTCAATTAATGCCATTTCAGACCACAAGGTCCGTGAAAATCAGACGAAGATGTTCAACATCCCAAATTTTAGATGTTTTTATACATCGACGTCTACAAGGTGGATTAGTAACTCCAAATTCGAAGGGAGCACGCCCTGATCCACCAAATCAGTTGGGCCTCCAAAGAAGTTAAAGAGGGGAGAGGTAAAGGAAGTAGTGTCTTCTTCTTTTACATGTAAAGTGTTGCAACACTGGGTTTGTTCCACCAAATCAAGCAAATAAAATCAATTCGGTCTCTGCATTGCCTCATCTTTGATAAAACAACTAAATACCGCCATCCTTCTAGCACTTCGCCAACCTAGCCAGAAGAAACACTTCCACGTTCCTATTTGATAGGAATGTACTTGAAATTTCTTCGCGACCATTTTTTGGCAATTTCACTTCAAAGTATTCAAAAAATATTAAACAACTATTCGACAACTATTCGAAAAATATTTGATTTGATTCATACTCAACTTTACTAATCGAATTCCCTTCGCACTCAAAATTTTGCTATTCACACATCTCTACATGTAACGAAGGTGTTTTTGTGTCAGATGTGACATCATTACATATTATAATAAAAAAAATCTGAGAATGATTAATATTTAAGCTTCAACAGTAAGCGCAATGACTGTTAGGGTAGTTTCGCCCAGACTGAGAAAACGACAGATAAACCGGAAATGAGGCAAATGATGTCATCGATTATGGCGACGTCTGTCAAGTTTGGTGAAGCATTAACTGTAAAGCTTCTACAATTTGTTTGGAAGAAAGTTCTTGTAATGACCTACTATGATGTCATCTATTATGGCGACGTCTGTCAAGTTTGGTGAAGCATTAACTGTAAAGCTTCTACAATTTGTTTGAAAGAAAAGCAATGCCAGTTCCGACTAGTTTTTCTGCACCAAACAGGTCTGAATGCAAGAATATAGCAGTTTAATTTTGCAGTCATCTGCTGTAGTAAAATTTTTCCCTCAGCTTTTTTTAATTATTTTAAAATATTTAGTGCTTTACTAATTTTGAATAATTTAGAATTGCTATGTAGCATATCCTTAAAATGGCACAGTTCTAGTACCGTTAAACCTGCTTATAATGAACCTCCATATAACAAATTCCTCGATATAACGAAGTTTTGCTAGTCCCCGCTGTTGCTCCATAGAAGCGCCTGTATTTGCGAGCTCTATGTAACAAAGTAACAGCGGGAGACAACCTTGATATAACGAATTTTCCCCATGGACGATGTCAGTGTTGGAAGCGACATTTTGCTTTTTGGAGCAGATTCTGGGGCATGAAAAATGGTGCTTTGAAGCAGGCTCAAGTGTCCTCAGAGCAGAAAAAAATGCTAATGCTTATGGGTTGCTATTGGTGTTTTCGGAGCAGATGCATGTTCCTAACGACTCCTGAAGTCTAAAACATTACTTAAACATCTAATAAATATTTATATTTATTATTATACATGCCGTATGCTAGTAAGCAGCTAGTATACATCCAGTATAGTTGGCGTAAGTCATAGGCGGGGGGTCAAGAGAGCTCGGACTTTTATGGTGTTCAGGCTGGGGAGGACACCCCTTGCAAGTGTTCCACTTGAGATTTAGCATCAGCGCGTGATATAATTGAGTTAACAATTAAGTATAGTGCAATAAACTTTTTAAAAGGCTTTTTAGCTTTTACTGCATACCTGTGTTAAATGCCCCTCAGCTGTGTGAACTATGGAAATCGAAAAAATGTGAAAAAAAAAAAGAGAGACAGAATAGAACAATGCAATTCCTCGAGCTCGGACCGCAGGCTCATATTTTAAAGCTTTATTTCAAAGCATAATTTAATTCTTATATAAATAAAAGTACAACCTTTATTGCAAATATGAATTGGACCCCATGGCCTGATATGTGTCACCCCTTGAGATTTTTCTGAATTTATGCCATTGAGTAGCATACTAGGATGATAGTGTATACAGCCTGCTTTTGGTTTCGCTTATGCCCATGGGATGATCCCATGGTTCAACTTGATTCTTTTTAGTTTTCCAACATCCTTACAAAGCAGGTTTGAAGCAGTTACTAGCAAATATTCCACTTTGGAGCAGCGTGGAGCAGCATTTCTCTTTTGAAGCAGTTTGGAGAAATTGGAGCAGCACTTCTATCGCTGCAATGTAGGAATTCGCTCCGAATCTAGGCAGTTTAGTACGAGCATGCATGTCGCGCGGGTGCCCCGCCAAAGGGCGAACAACACACCAGGCGAAAGCGAGCGCTCATTATCGCTCACGGTTGAGTGCGAGGCAGGCAGGCAGGCTTGCACCCCACTAGCTGGCGTTGCCACCGTTCTCGCCGGTGTGGGCGAATTCACGAGTGTGCCCCTCCCCACTCCAAACAAAAAAAAGAAAGAAAACTATTTTTGTGCGTTGACAGTGCCAAGCTTTTCGTTAGCATCACATATGTGGGGCTGTGCTGCATATGGAGGGCGCTTTACCCGACAGTTTTCTGCGGCATCGGTGTCTGCGTACGTGTCCATCGCTCTTTATTTGCGATGCCATGCGTGCGTGCGTTGTTTCTCTGCGCGCGCATGGTGTGGCCTCGGGCGATGTTCAGGTTAGGTTTTTTTTAATGCGATAGCAATTACCTATATGATGAGTCTTGGCTGTCCGGTTTTCTGCCATCGCCGCCGTTATTCACCATATATGTATACGTATCTATATATATATATATATATATATATATGAAAACTAAAAACTAAGACCAAGGAGGTTCCTCGGCGCCGATGCGCGCTTATCTCATACACGTACTTTGCACTGCAAATGGGGGGAGAAGGGTGTAGATGCTTGTGCCCGCACGCTTATCCTTCGGCGGGGAGAATCGCGCGCCTTCGACTTTGACCGGTATGCTTGCATTTAGTTGCCAGGCGCACAAAGATCACTTCGCCCGCTGGACAGGCGCCGTATTTGAAAAGAGTGGGCTTTTCAAATGCAGTGAAGTAACAACTGGCACACATGTTAGTTCGCACTCGTATCTATAGTTGTGATTACGTTTCGTGCCTCGTTTTCGTTTAAACAGTGCGTTAAAAGTCGAGCTGTAAACGTTGTTAGTTTGCTCTCATCCTCTATGTGTTGTTTTCGTGTTTATTTGTGCGTGAGCACCACGCTGCATGTTTCGATCTGCTTGCCGTTCTCAGCGTTACATTCCAAGTTGTTGCTATCACATTTATTGCTTCGCCCTTGCGGCGAAACTGAGACTTTGTTTTTCTTAATTTTAAACAACTCTGTTGTCACCACCGAGGTGATGTCAGATTAGGCACTGATGGAAAGTCTCCGAGACCACGGCGACAACGAATGTCGACTCGTCACGCCCTTCTGTCTTGCGCCGGGCCGCGAGTTCACAGGCTGGTAGCTTTCGCGATTAGTAGATCAGTTCTGGCAACACGACGGCGCGTTGAATGCAATGCAATGAACGCTATACAAAGGATATCAAAGGTCCATATAATTTCTATCGCAATATTAACCGAACCTGCATATAAAAAAATCCTTTCTAAAACGAATTGTTCCAGGAATTTATCCATTTCGTTCTACCAAGATTTAGTTGTAATGCTTTTTTATTCCATGCACAGGTGATATTGTCTTCTACCAGAAAATTATCATTTGGTAAACACCGTGTTTGAGGTTTCGGCCTGTTTAGTATACCAAATTACAAACAAGTTTGCTACTGAACGTGGAAAAGTGCTTACCAAAAAATATTCTGGCGTCTCGTTCTTGTCAATCAAGTCAGGGTAAAAAATCTGTAAAAAAGAAGATGGTGTGCATAGAAAAATGACGAAAAAAAAAGGCAAGAGCTATAAACAGCATCGCATGCTAAATGCAAGCATATCTAATTATTAGGAATGCTCTTCACTAATGTGTGGGTCAATACACACTGCAAGGAGCATAGCGAAACAAACAACAAAAGTAAGATTGGAAAACTGGGCAAGTTGTTAACAATTCATAGCTGGTAGGTGCAAAACAGTACACAAAAAAATGGGGACTGACTGAGCAAAAGATGGACACAACACAAGCGCTCACTTCTATTTCTTTTTCAGTTCCCATTTCATTGTGCACTGTTTCGTATCTACTAGCTATGAACAAACAAAAGTCAAAGCTCAGACAAAAAGCAAAAGGACTGCCGATGTTGCACAGCATAACTTCAACAACTCTGGGATGGGATACAGATTTTCCAGCAGGACTTACAAGAAAGAAAAGAGGCTCAAGCAAATTAAGAAAAAAGAAATTGCCATAAATTCAAATTTGATTGAACAGTAGGCAGCCTACCCCAACTTCGAGGCTATGGCATTTACATAAAGACTGGTGCTTACTTTCATAACCCTTCGCTTTTTGTAACACGTTTTACGTACATACCTACATACCCACTTTACATTACTTTTCTTTTTACTGATGCTTGGAAACAGCTGAGCAAAATTTTGCACATATTGCGAGTATTAAACACATGCTTAAATCTCTACTTGGTACAACTAGTTATAAGACAACGAGCAGCCTTACATTGAACTTGTATCCCTGAACTATCTTTGGGGGTGGGTTGTCCATGTCATAATGGGTCTGATTATACTTGTTCCACTCGAAGCCCTGGCAGCAAAGAAGACATGAAGATTAGTGACAATGTTCCAAAAAAAAGAAGCGAGTGCAACTGGAAAACATCTGTCCAGATATAAAAAGTGCATACAAGTGCCGTTGGTAGAAATGCCACAGATTGCTGAACCATTGGCCATGTAAGATTTGATGAGAAATTCTCGGAGATAAAAACATTACATCTGTCCACTAGTGATAACAATTTGCATGTTAAATTACACAGCTTTCCCAGACGAAAATAAAACTGTAACCCCTTACAGCTTTACTTTGATTAAAGCAAAAGAGCTTTATCTGTGATATCAAAAACAGTTTAATGATTCATACCACAACACTGACGCAACAGTGAGGCCAACCTAATTGCACAATTGAGACTTTGGATCTTCATTTTGTTTGCTGTTGCTCATTGATATCCAGGAGTCTCCTAGTGACACTAGTGCAAGAGCTTCCTTTACATTTTTGCTTTGCTATGAAGCTGTCAACTCACCAAAATATTGATGCCTTTATTTTTTATGCTATGTATGACTGTCCAGGCAGTTTAGGTTGAATGCTTCAACACAGAGTGACAGCAGCACATGATACTTATTCACAAAACTTTACACTGTTCGTAGCTATCAAAATTCATCTATTCCAGTGAAGCCATCAGAAGCTGATTTTTCAATACAGTTAAAGAAAAGTCGGGGTGCACAAATATTGGTATTGAAAATTTCCAATATTTTTCTAATAGTGTTTGCTATTTGCTTAAATGTGCACCAGAATTTTACTATTCGAATATTTCGAAGTTAAATACAGTCAGCATCATTGTAACAACAGCCCCTTCGAATTTTCAATATGCTTCACCCCCATTGCATCCTCGTCTTGCTAAAAAGCTGCCTTTCAAGCTCTGCTATAGTTGCAAATGAATTAACTCAAGAAAACGATGGAAATTTAAAGGTGGGGCGAGGGGTCCCAATTATTTTGTTTTGAACCTGAAATTTGTGCAGAAAGTCTGAAATATTGGAGGCCAAAATTTTTCAGCATTCAAAATTTCAGATGTTGATGTCTACATTTATGCTGAGGTCTTGCAAGGCAGATTTTAAACTCCGGACTGGAAGGGAGCACACCCTTATCCGCCGCATCAATTGGGCATCCACAGAAGTTGAAAAAGAAGAAGAGGCTGAGGAAATAGCATCTTTGCCTTTCAAGTGTAAAGTGTTGTCGGCAACACTTTGGTAGCAAAAAACCATGTACTGATACAATTCGCCCTCTGCGTTGCCTGATATATTGATAAAACAATGTGAAATATCACCCTGTCAGTGCTCCATCAACATAGCCAAAAGATACACTTCCCTGTTGCTATCGCATAATAGTAATATGCTTTGAAATCCTCTTCAACTCTTTTTTTCTGCAATCTCGCTTCAATGTATTAAAAAATATTCTACAAATATTCGATTCACTCTCACTCTTCAATATTCCAAGTCACTTCACACCCAAAATTTCAGTATTGACACACCTCTAGAAAAAAGCTATGGGGTTAGATGTGACAAACAGTAAATTTTGAGCACATATATATAGTGGCTTCTACAAAAGCTGCGTGATGCTTGCAGCATGTTTCAAAGCAGCAGATGACTGAGAGATTTTGCACTTGACATGGACAATTAGAACACTGACCGTGTGAACCCGGTTGAAGTAGCGGGGCTTGCGTGGCCGGTACTTGTCTGACCACAAATATGTCTTGTCCTGAAGAGGTGACTCGACGCTGAACGAGGCCTCATCTGCGTTCATACCTCGGCGAGCTTCCTGTTCGAACTCTTGCTCAGCCTCGGTCACACCAAGATTCTGTAAGACGTGATGGGAGGGTGCTCGTGTTATAGTGTAGTTTTATCACTCACAACGGATCTGTAATCATATATGCATGCACACACGCTTTTCATTCGTTTATTATTAGTAGGGGTGTGAGAAATTTCAAACTCTCGGATATTTTTTAATAGCGCTTACTATTTGATTTGATTCACACAGGAATGGGACTATTCGAAGTTTTTAGGCTTTCACTTAAGCGGTCTGATTGCCATAGCCATGACCAAAATAGCTTTTTAATACTTTCCAGTACACATACCACGCATATTGGTGTGTGCCCAGGCTCTTGTGAATATGTTCGGTGCTGCCACGAAACCTGTTTAAATGAGTTTAACTGCCAATTACAAGTGTGCACTTCGTGATGAGCACCACTGACACCAACAAAGCCTGGAAGTAATTACAATTCTCTCGCATTGAGCATTTGAAATTTATGACGCAGAACGCAAGGACCATGGCGAAAAAGCCGACGACTCGTCTGGCTTTTCCCAATGAGTCAGTAATTTGTCGCACATTGTAAGCGCTTTCTCCTCGTCTCGCCCCAATGAGTGTGCTTGAAGCTAAGCAGGGAGGGATGGCACAAGGGAAAAGAAGCTACCTACATTATGCGTGCATCATGACTTTGAGCACTTATTTTTTTATAATACACAGCTTGCATTCAATGCGATCGCATGTGCGTGTGTGGGCTCAAGGCGACCTTTCAGGGGCGGGCACAGTAACTATGCCACCAATGATGCTCAAATAAGCCAATGGCTGTAGGTTTGGGCATATGATGCGGTCATTTGAGAATATGGCATCACTCGCATACGACTATTTGCATAAGAGGAAGCCTTTTTTCACAGACGTTGAAAATTTATTGTAAACTCTGCAGATCACATACTGTAATATATTCTTTGGCTCAGGTGTTCTCAGGAGCCTCAACTACTAATTCGCAGCATTTTCTGACCATGCTGAAATAGTGTTGGAGCGGGATACCTAGTTGAGAACCACTAACTTACCTGGATGCGCCCGGTGCCCAGCATCTGTTGTCGGGCGAACTCCAGGCGCTGTTCATCCTCGTCCCCATCAATCAGCAGAGTGCCTGGCTCGATTTCATCCGGCTGCAGCAGCCGAGGGCTGTAGCCTCCTGCTCGATACTCTTCTTGCCATTTAACCAGTGGGTCCCTGCAGAGAGAAGGCCACGTTAGAACGCAGCTATCTCTATGACAGAAATCTCAGCCTAATTTCAGCTCTATGACAGTCTACACTTTGTATGCATGGAGCGCATTGCAAGATGTATGTTGTTTTTAGGTGAGGACACTCACGAGGTATAATCAGCCAGACAACCAAGCAATGACACAAATTCGCACCAAAAAATATTTCATCTCCCATTGCTGCAGCAACCAATGCTTCGTAGAAAATTGAAGTTCAATGACATGCAGGTGTGCATAAAACTCTGGTGCTCTGCTTTCTTGGCCTGCGACCAGCTTATGCTAGTCGACTTCACTATTCCTTATTTTCGAATCTCGATGCAATGCCGGTTCCTATAGCAATGTGAGAAAAGGCCTTTTATCTCTAGATAAGTTCTATCATCATGCCACTGAACAGCTGCTGAAGATTCAGACTAATGGGTATGTGCCATCACTTTACAAGGTAAGTCGCACAGAAACAGGCCGCCACATGTCCCTGTCTGTACCTTAAAGGATGCGGGGGTAAATATTGTAGTACTGTTGGCCGCAAAAGTTTGCAGGACCTGAGGCGGTGAGGCAGAAAACTGCACTGCTGCGTCTCCTAGTGTGGCGCGGCGTGGTGTTAGAGCTATTGGTCGCAGCCGCGGCCTCTGCAATTATTAGATCCGACAACGGCGCACTGTTTAGAAGCACCGTTGCTAATCGCAGAGTCCACCGCCGGTGACCTGACCACTTTGTTGCGTCCCAATAGGTGATAGAGCAGTTTCTTACAGCTCCGCTACGCGCTACGGATTCGTAAACTTCTTCGGCCAACCGTATGAAGTTACTAATCTGTGAGCTCCTAAATTTGCAAAAACTTCTCACAGATATATGCCAACCTGACAAGCGACACAACAGAAATCTTGAAGCTGTACTACATGAGTCCTCCGACTCTTTGAAAGTACGGTATTCATTCACATAATAGGCGCACTCGTTTGGTCGTGAGAAATCAGGGTGTATTTTTCTTTCTGCGCTTGGTCGTGATCAATAGTAATTCTGTACCATGTTTGCACGATTGCAATTCGAAGCCCTCTTACTTAAAAAGACCGTGCCAGCGCTGCGCGGGCTTGCTGAGTGAGGAAGAAGGGTGGTTGCCTGGTTGTTGAAGAAACCTTTGCACCGGCGCTGGCAGCGCGCACTCCGCTTGGAACGTGCGGTCGCGTCCTCATCAAGTGCACTTTGAGTTTCCTGTCCAAAAAAGCGTCGTTGTTATTGTGTTTGCTACCTCGTATGCAGAGCTTTCCGGCTTACCGACGCAAGCTTTCACCTTTGCTGCCACAACACGGGCTTGTACAAGCTCGGCGGATTTTTGTCGCCGTTGATTTCCCTACAGCAAACCTAAACATTGCATCATGCGTGCTACTCTTTGATCAGTGCTTGAGTACAATTTTTTTCAATGCCCGATCTTCATTTGACTCGCACAAACTTCCCGCGACAACATGCTGAACTGTAGACTAAGCCTAATCAGCATTTGTTGCTTTTCGGTAGCAGTCGTGTGTGATCAAAGCTGCAGTTTTGTACGGAATCGGCAAAACTCTTTGCGGAGGCTCTACCTCAAGGAAAGAGGGCATGGGCGGAGCTTGTAACACACGAATAGTGGTTTGACATTCAATTGCAATGTCTTGGGAAATGGGGTGCAAGGCCATAAAATGAACGTTCGCTACTGTTCAGTGCACCAAATTTCAGTCGTGATAATGTGCATAAACAAGGTGGCCTGAAACATAATCGGCGAATGTCCGCGTTGGCACTTTCTTTTTAAAGTTTTTTTTTTCACGTTAATTCGTTTGGCAATGCGAGTCTCCCGATGTTAATTTTTGAAAATCTGAATGCTTGTAAGCACATTGCATTGAATGCATCAATTCTCAGACACGCCAGGCTGCACGCTCAACATGTTTTGTGCTAGTGTAGGCTATGAAGAAGGTTGTTTCGACTGTAGTGAGGATATCATGACTTCGGTGACTTACATTATCAGCAATCCATGCTGTAGTCCGATATAAAATTTTTTAAAACTTTACCTTGCATAATAGTCGCACCCCGAACTTGGCGCTAGATTTTCTAGAAAAAAAAAAGTGTGCCTATCATGTGAGTAAATACAGTACTACTAGTATATACGAGGGTTCTGTTTGCTATTTAGTGGCCTTGCTTGAACACAGCAGCAATGCTGCTGCATTTGAGTGTTACTGTTGCTGTCTGTTCTCAGTAACAGTATCCACACAGATTGCATAAGCTGCAGAGCCCCACAAGAAATTAGAAATATCAAATGACACGTCGCCAGCAGCGATCAAAAGCTGTGCAAAGGGGGTAATGGCCCACTTGGTGTAGAATTTTGTTATGAGACGATAAACAATGCAGGTTTCATATATTTGTAATTTTGTTAGAATACGAGGCAAGCTATACTTTTTGCTGCAATACCCCTCACCCGTTACATTTGGGTGCACCCCAAAACAGTAAATAGTGGAATCTAATTAAAAAAATTGGGGCACAGCAGATTGGGTGGGGAACAAACAGGGGTAGTGGACATTCTAGTTGACATGAAGTGACAGAAATGAATCTGAGTATGAATCTGAAAAACAGACAACAGGTGGACAGTAGGAGCAGCAAAATAATTATTAAGGGATGGGAAATGCGATCGAGGAAGGCAGAGAGTTGGATGAAGTGACGAAATTAAAAAGTTTGGAGAGATAAAATGGAATCAGCTCTCTCAGGGTAAGGTGAATTTTAGATCACTGGAAGAGGCCTTCGTCTGGGGCCATTTCAATTCAACAAGCTGGACAGCTTGATCAATTTTATCAATCTGTCTTGAGAACAGTCCACAGGGAAATAATAGTGTTCTCTGTGGTTTTGGGTGATCAGTGCAAATTCCTTACTCGGGCACAGGCTCCTCTCCAAGCTGCTCTTCGTCGGTGTCCACAGAATCTTCTTGCTCCTCTTCCTTGACCGGTAGGCTGCTATCTTGAGCAGACGTACTAGGCTGTGGCTCAGTGGCTGGCTCCGTTTTGGCTTCCTCTGGCTCAGCCTTTACGCACGGAAACAGCGGCTCACTTTCCACTCCTTGCTGCAACCACAAATTTCACCAATTTAACTTGATCTTCACAACATCCAGCCTGCTCTAGTACGAATGCAAGTTTATTTGTTTGTTTTTTTCTGTTACGGGTTTGCGCTCACCTCTTGTTTCAGCTGGAACAGTTTACGCCTCAGGTTCTCTTGGTGGCGTTCACGTAGCCGCGCTCGTGCCATGTAGGCTTTTAAACGGGACAGAAGCGTCTCCCAGTAGGCTGTAATGGTTCAAGCAAAACCATTTTAAAATTTTTGCAGCTACAGAGGCTTAACCAGCTTTTTGAAAGTTAATAATGTACACTTTAACTTACTGACACAAGTATCTACCAGAAATTTTGCATACTGTCTATATAACAAAATAATTCTGTGACTTTTTTCTAATCAAAGCTTGTCAATAGCTATCACTAGCATGTAGTGGCCTAGACACAAAATATTTTTAATTTGATGCCACAGAGATCTAAGTACTGGTGCTCTAGCATGAAATTCAAGGAAAATAAGTTCCAATTTTATTTTATCTACTTACATAACTAAACTATTAGATGCGAAGCAGCTCATTGACTAGACTGTGTAACGCTGTTCTTCTGTGAATCTGTGCGAACGTGCTGCGACGCGCTCTTCTCACCACAGGTGTTGGAGCAGTGCCAAGTAGGTCACGCTGCAGCTGCGTGTTGACATCAGGCTCCCCTCACAGTGCGCGCTGACGTCACTCTCCCTATCGTCTGCAGCGTGCTCGCTGTAGCGCCCACAGCTGCCGCCTTGTCCATTCGCCCGAAACACCTGTCGCTACAGCCGCTCGCTACACCACCGACTCATCGGTTCATATGCAATAAACCTGATGCGCCAGCCATCACAAGACCTATGCCAGCCATTGCTTCAAATGAATCTTCCAGCACTCACCGCAGCACCCACATTAGCGCCATTCAAATCTTGACGCCACTCGAGCGCAATGCTGCTGCTTAACATCTCTTCAGGGTTCCCTTTGGGAAGATGGCGTGAATTTTTATCCTTAAATTAATGAAGGCATAAGTTCTACAGGATGCCACCAGAGCATTCCAAATTGATTCACTCTTTCTCTTCAACATTTACATAATTAAACGAAATCTTCAAATTTTCTCATGCACATGTCCACACTCACGGACATCTAGGCCTTCCTCCTTTGAACGGATTCGCTGGTCAATCTGCTGGTACAAGGCCTGAAGCTGGCCAGGGGTCTTGCCCTTGAACACTTCCACCACATCCTGGCTGACCGCTGCGTTGATGCCTTCTCGCCGCTCCCCGACCAGGGCATCCACTGTTGGCACACATGTTATGTAATCAGTATTGGGCTGGACATCAATACTAATGGCAATAAATCTCTGAGAGAGGATGAGAATGAAGCAAAATTAAGTAAAGAATAACACCTTCATAGTCCAATATTGGCAATTAGCATATATCAATTTCATGCTTCAAAGGAAGCTTTTGGGTTTACTTTACTATATGCTGTATAAGTAAATCAGTTTTATAGAAATTCATTGAGCTTCTTGAAAAAACAGCCATTTGTAGTCTGTATTCTAGTGCCTTTCTGTAGTTATTGTGTTGTGTTTTTGCTTTTTCTTTATTTATGCTTCAATGCATATTATTGTTCTGCCACTATTGTCAAGTTTTCACCATGTCTCACTAATCCCCAAGCGAGGGCTATTAGAGGTTCCTTGTAGGCCTGTGCAAATAGTAAATTATAGGGTCAAAGTGGATAATAATTTGGTTTGAATAATTTCGAATCGAATTCAAATAGTCTATATCACATATTATGAAAAAAAAAAGACCATATTTGTGAGAACCTAACTAATCTCCGCAATATATTTTTTTTTTTCTAATCAAAACAAGGATCGAGCAAATGCCTTTCTATTTGGTTCGAAGGAAGTGGAAGCAACTATGAATAGCACCAGAATTTGACTTTCATTAAAATACAGGTAATGACCTATAAAATATTATGTCACGTTTTAGAATTTACTATACTTGCAGCATACGCACCGGCACAACAAGTTATTAACTAAAAAAGGAAGCATTGATGCGGGGGTAACATGTTTATTTAGCCTTACAGTGAAACTTTGTGGCAATGCAAATTTTTCCTGAAAAAGTGTGCTCATGGTATAGAACATCTCCATTGCAGTGAGACCACCTTTAAAGGGAGTTTCATGCACATCACTATACACCTGTAGGTTCCCTTTGAATACTTCAAAATTTTCCACAATTTAAATTCAGATCGAAGCACTTTTGAAGGCATTAATATTCGTTTGAGTGTTTGAAGTGCTCGAATATTTGCACAAGTCTAGTTTTTTTAAATAAATAATTAAGTTAGCTAAATATTATAATTAGAGCTGTGCAAATAGCAAAATTTTAGGTGCAAATCCAATTCAGATATTGAAGTGTGAGTGTGAATCTAATCGGACATTAATGAATATCTCTCGAATATTTCTAGAATTTATTTCGAGTACTTCAAAGTGAAATTGCAGAAAAAGAGGATAAAAGGGATTTCCAAGCATATTTTTATGAGATAGCAACATGAAAGTGTTTCTTCTAGCAGGGTTGATTAAGTGCTGGCAACTGATGTTTCATAATTGTCTTATCAACAATGAGGCAATGCAAAGGCCTAATTGTACTTCTGTAGATGACTTGGTGCAACGAAAGTGTTGCCGACAACACATTGCAAGTGAAAGGCGACGATGCTATTTCTTTAGCCTCTCTTTCAACTTCTGTGGAAGCTCAACTGATGCGGTAAACAAGGGTGTGCTCACTACGATTCCAGAGTTCCAAATCCAAATTCGCCTTCTAGACGTCAATATACAAGAGCATCTGAAATTTCATATGATAAAACTACAGCGTCCGATTTTTCACACTTCCTTTCCAAATTTCAGGTCACAAACAGCATTAATTGAGCCACCACCTCTTCCACAACTGATATCTCCATGCTGAAATCAGCAATTTTTTTAGTTAAAACACTTGCGATCGTAGCAAAGCCTACAAGTTTGCTTTGCCACAATACAAAAACATGATGAGGTGAAACATATCAAAAACTTGGACTATTAATTGAACTTTGACTGTATTTGTCTTATAGAAGTTCAAACAGTAAAATTCCAGTTCAAATCGAATCAAATAGCAAACACTATTAGAAAAAATTTTGAAATTTCAAATATTTTCACACCCCTAATTATTATCTATATTTGCATCTACGTACTACAGAAGCTTGACTGTAACTTAATGTTACGCACATCACACATATCACACATACTTGCACCTAAGTGTGCAAAGGTGCTCAGAACTGAGAATAATGGCAGCAAGAGCTCAATTTGAAAACTACGTTGGTGTCACACTGTAACAGCTAATGCCAGCTTCGGACAGAAGGGCAAGTGGAAAGAGGCAGCACAAGGCCTTTCTCTGCACTCACCAGATGATGTGTCGAGACGCCGGAGCTTGCGCAGTTCTTCCTCGACTATTATTTGAAGGTCTCGCCAGTAGCTGAGGTTGCGGCTGTTTTCCAGCTCCATGTACACCTTGATGTCCTCTTGCAGGTCTTCCAAGTCCTCCATGGTCAGGCCCTGTTAAAAATACAGTAAGAAGAGGGGTAACCAGTGATGTACATACATAGACGAGTACCACAAAGGGCAGCTATGAGCATTATGGTTTAGTTTGAAGGCAAATCACACGTGTACAACAACCAATCGATTTTATTATGTGCCCTCCACTGTGACAAAGACCAGGTTTACGTGGCAGGAATTACGGATGCCTTGGATGTGTTACACAACTTCATTACAGGGCTTTGTGCTTAACTAAACAACTTTATCCGCTTAGCATGTACAAACTTCCCATAAGCAGCAAGCTCATCATTTATAGCAACAAAGTTCACTGAATTTGTGGCCTTTAGTTCAGAACATGCAGACAACTGCATGTTCAGCATACAATGCTATCCGTAGGTACTACAGCATCGAGATGGAGCTTCCCACCGCAACAGCTTGCCATCCACAACACCCACCACCTCGGTTGAACAAGCACTGCTTTGTGAATAGTTGGTCTCAAGTCTAAAAACTGGTGTACGTAACGTTGATAAGAACGCTGCATTTTTTGCGGTGCACACGAGCAGAGGTTTTCCACCTGCGCTCTCTACAAACAGAGGGTTCTTACGTACGCGATGCCGTTACGGATGCTACATACACGGTACTAAATTTTGCTAATGTTCTAACTTGCACTTTGCAGGCTCAGTAAAGCTATTTTCATTGCAGCCACGACGCACTCGAAAACTTGATGAGTCACCACTATTAAAAAACAACAGAAAGGGCACCGCCAGAAATGGCAGCAACTTTGTTAGCAACTGCCACATTCGTAGCACTGTACATGAGGATCAGTGGACGAAACTAAGCAGCACACTAAGCAGCATAAAAATTTTTGCTTGCCATTATACATGATGGTTCCACAGCTTAGGCAACAGAATCACAAGCAAGACTGCGAATGACTTGAATACACCAGAAATATCGGCTGGTGACTGTATACTATTGAGCACAGTTGAGTACCACATCATGTATACCCTTAGCAATACCGGTAAAGAGAGAAGTTAAATGCAGAAAACTCACATTCAAGTAAATATAAGGCTCGAGCATATCCACGCCAAAGTCCTCACCCTCGGCACTGATGTAGCGGGCCAGCAAATCGATGGGCTTGGCTGACAAACAGTTAAAAAAGACACAGTTCAAGCAATGACGATGATAATGCCCGTAAGAACCACTCACCTCTCCCATCCTCAATACGTATCTTGGACCTCAGAATAGCTTGCTGCAAATGAAACTGGAAGGAGAAGGCAAAAGTCAGAAACCGCTGTAAACTCTATGTGACCGTTTTAGCGTCTTGTCCAGAAGGATTGAAAATTTTTGCGGTTTCCAAGCAACAAACTTGGTTGGAAAAGGCTACTGAAAATATTCAAATGCTTTGAATATTTGAACGAATAATAGACAATTTGAATTCGCTTTGAATTGAATTCAAATTATTGAAAATTTTGATGTATTTGAAATGAACTAGGACATGTATATTAAAGCACATATAACCCCCTTGTAGATATGGTCTCACTGCAGCACGTAGTGCTAAGATGTGAAAACACATATCCAGGGGAACGCCGCACTATCACAAAGCCCCACTTCAAGGTTAAACGAAGTTATTTCCCTCACATTGGTTCATTTTTTAAGTTTAAAAGCTTGTTATACCAACTTATATCCACTAAGTATATCAAATTTGAAAAATGTCACATATTTTAAGCATTACCACAGGCATTCTACTG
This sequence comes from Rhipicephalus annulatus, assembly GCA_013436015.1. Classification (NCBI taxonomy): domain Eukaryota; kingdom Metazoa; phylum Arthropoda; class Arachnida; order Ixodida; family Ixodidae; genus Rhipicephalus; species Rhipicephalus annulatus. The sequence continues at coordinate 98,566 of WOVY01005783.1, forward strand.
AAAGTGAAATCCTGCTCCTATTCAAAGTAGTTTCTACTTACCTTGAAGCAAAATAAAAGGCATTTGCACAGGCGTTGTTTCAATTTGCAAAGGTATCTTGTGCAGGTTAGTTAGCTCATAAAAAATACGCCATGCCCATTTTTATTTGAAATATACAATATACATACTATTCGAAATCGAATCGAAATTATTCAACCAAATCCCCATCCTTTTCGAAGCTGAAATTCACTATTCGCACAAGCCTACTTGAAACAAGTACTATAACAGCTCTAAATCCTGCTGATTACTGCGTAAAAACCAGTGATTTCAAGTGGGGAGACAAATGATAGGAAGTTGAAACTTGGAGACGGTGACAATTCTAGTGTCAGTAGTTTCAGTGAAGCGAGTCACATGTTTTTCAGAAGCTTGCAAGGTAAAGGAGTGATCACGATTTAGATGGCGTTCCCGAGTCAGAGGCAGTTTCTAATAAGTAGAAGTCAAGTTGTCTACTGAGGGGGCCACAGAAAAATAACAAGTTTTAGGAAATTTCATTGAGCCAATGTCGTCCCAATAAGAAAATTAACCTTGAAATTTGTGACGTCACCATTGGTAATTTCAGTGCCGAATTCAAGAATGAAACTTTGACCTTAATTTTTTCCTTTATCAATACATACCTATGATCATGAAATTAGCAACATTAGGGTTCTCAGAATATAGTTAATCAATCATGACCAATTCATAATTTCGCTTCAGAATCCCTCTAATGTTACGCACCGAATTCACACTTTATAATGGCCTGCACAAAGCCATTAAGGCTGTAGTGGTTCGTTTCTGTGAGGCTATTGTGAACCACCAAGTGGTGCTAGAATAGTACACACAATGAAACGTGAATCTGATGATTGTGATCGTTTTCTCTGCAGCTACGTTTAATTACAAATGCCAGTGTCACACAAAAGCCACTCACATTGTCTTCTTGCTTCTCCCACTCCTGAAACTGAGCTGCCTCCTTGTCTCTCTGAATGCGTGTCTGCAAAAAGGAAAAAGCAATCATACCAACCATTTCACAGAAGTGCAACAGTTCAAACACTTCTGTGGGATGAATGAAAGCACAAATAAATTCATCTTGTATTCCGTGACAAAATAAGCCAGTTGTTGTAACACTACCCCCTTAAGAATACAAGTTTTCTAGATGTTTTTTTCAAGAGCTACTATTTACTTCAAATATATATACACAATGCATCCAGGCAGCCTGTGCTGCTGGAAGAATGGCAGCCACATCACAGGAATAGTTTAGTAAATATAGTCATATTACCATTACTGGCAGATTACAACAATGCAAGGTTGGAGATTCGAACTCTCTACAACTTTGTACAGAGGAAAAAGAATTCTTATTTTCATAATGCGTATCTGGTAGGAAAATTCGTAAAAATACAATTTTAACGTGTTGACTGCAAACGTGACATCATCTGCACCAGGAAATATCTTTAGCATGTTGTGGTGAGCACTTAGAGTTATTGTAGTTGTGTGCCTGCTGTGGTGTCCCCCAGTGTGAAAACATTGTGGCCCAAATGTGTAAGGACACAAACACAGAGCACATCAGGCTATATGTACAGTGGACTTCCGTGAAACAAAACCTGAAGGAACCAGGAAAACGTGCCGTTTAACAGGCATTCCACTAACTGGCAGATGAACAGGGGTGCATAATTCAGGTACGCAACCAATCGTACTGGAGGCAGATGTTCCTTTTAAGCAGCAGTTCCATTTAACAAATTTCTGTTTAGTGAGCGTCTACAGTGGTTCAACCTGATCTGACCATGCCAGCATGTAGCCATCCTTACTAGTCTTTCGTAGCTAATATACCAAAGGGTCCAGCAATATATCTGCAGCCTATTCTGAGCAAGTAAGCAAGAATTCCAGAAAACAATCAATCGGTCTTGAGGCTGAGGGATACTTGTACCTTTTGGTACCTGATGAGATATTAGAATTGACATATTGGCGAGCTCACACTTGATGTACTTGTACCTGGAGTGATATTGTACCTTGTGGGTTTTGCCATAACCAAAGTGAGTGCCTTTGGCTACGAAATGGGCATGACAGCACTGCACAAAGAGAAGCATTCCAGAGACTCACCATTTCTTCCTCCCGCTCCTCCTGTTCCCTTTCTCGCTCCAGTCGCCTCTGCTTCACTTTCTCCAGCTCCCGCTGCATGTACAAGCATCAACACACATTGCGATATGGTCTGCTGTAGCTGGTACTTTCAGACAATCTTATTTTATGACACAGACGCAAAGCACAAAGTGTAATGAAACTCTTGGTTACAAGCGATAGTACAAGCCAATCTCACTGAATCATTCCTTTATTATATCGCTACAAATTTACCGCTGTACTCATTCTCTATCAGTGATCTACTATATTATTGACAATTATCCAATTGTTTATATGTGCACAGAGAATAGCATATTAATATTGCCGCATGGTCTCTCGTGTTTTCGTGTGGAAGAGGACGAAGAAGTTTGGACTGAGATGCTTTTTGGCCTAGCTCAACGAGCAGTACTACGCAATGTTACCTTGAGCTTGACAAGATTGGTGGATGTGCTGGGTATGACGACTCGCGACGCACCCCATGCACAAGAGCCCGCCCAGGAGACGGAACCCAAGCCCTGTGCCCGTGAACACGCCAGTTCACAGAACAAGCCGCCACCAACGAGGCCTATCACCAGAGACGCGGAACAGCTAGTCGACAGAGCGACTATGACTTCTCCTCAAGACACCATGGAAACTCATTCGTCCTCTACACCGATCTATCGCACTGTCCAGAACCCGCTGATGCCTAGTCCCTTTCACAGAAGATGTAGACGACTGGCTGAACGAGTTCGAACATGTCGCAGCAATCAACTACTGGGACGAAGCCACCAAACTCCGCAACGTCTACGCCTGCTTAAAAGACGGCGCCTGAACGTGGTTTCTGAACAAAGGTGATGTCTTGACATCCTGACGCGAGTTCTAGCATCGCCTCTTGGAGACCTATCGGAGCCCCGGCCACCGCGAACGTGCTGAACGTGCATTGTACTCATGCATCCAGATGCCCAATGAGACCGTCATCATGTATGTGGCGGACATGACACGGCTTTTTAGGCGAGCGGATCCGGCAATGCCAGAAGAAAAAAAGCTGCGCTATCTGATGCGAGGCGTGAACGAGCAGCTTGTTGCTGGTCTAGAGCGGAGACCTTCGAAGAGGGTAGTGGAGTTTCTGACCGAAGCCACTTTAATGGAGAAGGTACTTCATGAACGGTCTGCCCTGTTTGACCGGCAAGTGAATGCTGCATAATCTCCTGAATTTTCTGCCACCTTCGGGAGCAACAGCATTGCATGGATTTGCGAAATCGTTCGCTCTATCGTCCGTGAGGAAATGGCAAAACTACATGGGGTGAGACAGCCGGAAGTAAACAGCACCACCAGCGTTATCAGGAACGAGGTCCAGCAGGTGCTTCACAGCCGTCACTGTCAACCGATGGATACCAATCTAGAACCACCTCCTGCATCCACTGATGTTCCGAACCGTACATATGCCGAAGCCTTGTGCACTTCCATGCTGGTAGCACTGCAGCACTGCAGTCCAAATCCAGACGATGTCGCCAGTTGCAATTCAATCAGCACACGCTGGTTTGGACATCGACGGTCGCCGTGCTCCTACGCGGAAGTCTGATATCTGGCGTACATCCAATAGAAGACCCCTGTGCTTCTATAGCGGTGAAGCCAGCCACATATACCAGGAATGCCCGTACCGACAACTTGGACTGTGCGGTTTCTCTATTCATTCACCTCGTCCACTAGTTCGCCAGAGGCCAAGGGAAATTGAGTACTACCTCGCGCAGCAACATCTACCTTTCTCACGGCGTCAATCGTGGTCACCATCTACACGGCGACCCGCAGCCATTGGGCCACGTTTCGGTACGACGGCATGGGGACGCTCCCCAAGCCCTCAGCGGGAAAACTGAAGGCAGCGTCCTTTGGGGACGAGGTCACTGGGACTAAAGTGCGGAAGACCATCGACGCTTGCACGAAACGCTGCAGATATTGAATTGACATCCAAGTGCAGTGCGAGAGAAACTCCGGATTCTGCGTCTGAACCCAGAGACCGAGTCTCGCTCGGCATTCCCGTGCTGATAGACGGTCTTCAGGTCAGCGCATTGGTGGACACAGGTGCAGATTATTCTATTATGAGCGGAAAATTGGCAACCAGTCTTAAGAAAGTGATGACACCTTGGAATGGGATGCATATTCGTACGGCTGGAGGCCACGTTGTTACTCCATTGGGCTGCTATACCGCAAGAGTGGAAATAATCAAGTCCACATTTGTGGTGACCTGTCTCGTACTATGCGACTGTTCTCGTCAGCTCATCCTTGGTATGGACTTTTTTCGAGAGAGCAACGCGATTATAAATCTCCGCGAGCGAATGGTGACTTTCTCGATGCAACATGCAACCGATCGAGGCGCTGATAGCTGTCGTAGACCTGCGCTGTGTGTTTCCGACGAAAGCATGACGCTGCCTCCCCGAACGACTGCTTTCGTGGAAGTCACCTTTGAAGACCTCCTAGACGGTGACTCGATGCAACGTATCCCTTTTGCTGCTTCAAGGTATGTGCACTGTGCGAAGCATTGAGCGTTTGCGTGACAGACGGTCACAGATACTCATCACCAATTTCAACTTCGAGCACCGACATCTTTTCCGCGCTGTGGCCTTTGGAGACCGTATAGTGGATGACACCGAGTACTTCGTATCCGAGGAAATTGTTGATGGAGGCAAGTTTCTGGACAGTATCGACGTCAATTCGAAGCTTTCGGACGAGAAGAAGGCCGCACTTCACACCCTGTTGAAGGAATTTCAATCGTGATTTGCCTCTTCATCTAGAGTCGGTCAAACACCCCTCACGAAGCACCAAATTATTACCGACTATGATGTTCGCCCAATCCTCCAGCAACCTTACCGTGTCTCGGCTAGAGAACACGAGGCTATACAGACGCAGGTAAAGGAGATGCTTGACGATGGTGTGATACAACCATCCAGTAGCCCATGGTCCTCTCCAGTCATTCTAGTGAAAAATAAAAACAGAACGCTGCGATTCTGTATTGATTACAGGAAGCTCAATAGCATCACAAAGAAAGACGTTTACCCGCATCCACGGGTTATGATTCTCTCGACAGGCTGCGACACGCGAAGTATTTTTCATCGATCAATTTGAAGAGCGGCTATGGGCAGATGGAGGTCGATGAGCGAGACCGAGAGAAGACAGCGTTCACAACTCCCGATGGGCTTTATGAATTTCAAGTTCTTCCTTTCAGCCTCTGTTCGGCCCCAACAACGTTCCAGCGGATGATGGATACCGTTCTCGCTGGCTTGAAGTGGCAAAGCTGCTTTGTATATCTTGACGATGTGGTCATCTTCTCTCAAAGTTTCCAAGAACATCTAAAGCGCCTAAGAATGGTTCTGCAAACTATTCATTTGGCCGCACTCACGCTACAACCCCAGAAGGGCTATTTTGGATACGATGAGCTGAAACTTCTGGGACATGTCGTGAGTGCGGATGGCGCTTGGCCTGACCCAGACAAAATTGCAGCAGTCGCCACCATTCCTCTTCCGTCAGACAAAAAAGCAATGCAGCGTTTCCTTGGCTTGTGAGCTTATTGTCGCCGATTCATCACCAACTTCAAGACGATAGCCGAACCGCTCACGCGACTCACCCGAGATGATGTACCGTTTGCCTGGAGTACAGAGCAAGAAGCAGTATTCCAAAAGGACTTGTTTTTGGGCTAGTTGGTGCAGAGGACTGAGGCGCAAAAAACATATCGTGAAACAGAAAGAGCAGAAGAGAATGGCGCTGTTCTTTCTTCTCTTCTGCTCTTCCTGCTTCACGATATGTTTTTTGCGCCTCAGTCTTCTGCACCAAGCAAGAAGCAGCTTTCACAGAGTTACGGCAGCTAATGCAAGCAGCACCTGTTCTTGCGCATTTTGATGAGGACGCTGATACCGAAGTTCACACAGATGCCATCAACATCGGATTTGGTGCTGTCTCTGTACAATGGCACAACGGCGTTACATGTGATAGCTTACGCCAGTCGTACTCTCTCAAGCCGAGGCCAACTACTCTACTACAGAGAAGGAATGTCTCACAGTCGTGCGGGCAATGGCAAAGTTTCGACCTTACCTCTACGGCCGTCCCTTCAAGGTGGTGACCAGCGAATGGTGATTGACCACCATTCGCTGTGTTGGCTGGCTAATCTCCGCGATCTGTCTGGTCGTCTCGCTTGGTGGAGTTTGCGCTTGCAAGAGTTTGACATCACGATTGTTTATAGGTCTGGGCGCAAGCACATAGATGCCGACGCACTTTCTCGAGCACCTGTAGGACTACCGGATAGGGACTCTGAGTATGCTGATGGCTTTCTCGGAGCCCTTAGCGATTCTGACTTTATGTCTAGACAGCGAGCAAATCAGGAATTGCGCCCTGTTATTGATTCCTTAGAAGGCTGAAATTCTCATGTTCCTCGGCGTATTGCTCGTGAACTGTCATGCTTTTTTTGCCTAAGGAAGGGCATCCTTTACAAGAAAAATGCTCGAGTTAGCAAAAAAGCCTTCCTCCTCGTACGAGCCAACATGCGGGATGACATCCTCCTCGCGTGCCACGACGAGCCCACGTCAGGACACTTGGGCTACTCAAGGACCCTCGCCAGAGTGCGCCACTAGTACTATTGGCCACGACTTTCAACCAGTGTACACCACTACGTGCAAGGCTGCCGCGAGTGCCAGCATCGCAAGATGCCATTTGTGAAACCTGCGGGTTTTTTCCATTCTATTGCACCACCACGGACACCTTTCGACCTGGTGGGAATGGATTTTGTTACAAATAAAGAAAGAAAAAGGTGCGGCGAGCATGAGCAGCGGGCGCTGGCTCGTGCTCGTGCGGGCGCTGGATCAGGTATCTGAAGTCGCGAAGTTCTTCGTGCACCACATCGTCCGACGACATGGCGCGCCGTCATGTGTGATTATGGATAGAGGAACGTCTTTTACGGCACAAATGCTGGATGACATTTTTAGACTGAGCTGCACAAGCCACCGAAAAACAACGGCTTACCACCCACAAACTAATAGACAGACAAAGAGGCTCAACAAGACCATAGCGGATATGCTGTCAATTTACGTGGACATGCAGCACAAAACCTGGGACGATATTCTGCCATACGTCACGTTGGCGTACAATATGGCATTACGGCACCATGAGCGTGACCAATATATTCATCAACTTGTGCATAAGACAGATGCCAAGCTTATAACCAGAACATGCAAGCTGCTACTCCATTCTTTTTCCTTGTATTATGGTGATAACCCCAGTAATACTGGACTTGCGTAGAGCGAAGTCATAATGGTGCCATGAACATGCACTCAAGCCTTCTTTCTGAACTGCAGCACAGAAGCACAAAGGCTGACATCACAACCTCAGCAGTGCATTTTTTGGGGGGTTGGTATGGTGGCACACCTATTTAGCATAGCCCAAAGGAGATTATGGTAGATTAAGACGCCTTCAGTAAAAAGGTGTATAAGTTATGTTCCACAGGAATGACTCTCACCCTGTTCTCCTCCAATTTGAGTCGATTCCTGCGCTCAATCTCTTCCTCAGAGACGTTCTTGAGCCCTTCTCGCTCGTACTTCTTCTCCCACTTGAAGGATTTAAGCAGGTTGGCATCACCAAATGGATTGTCAGTGTTAGTGTAACCCTGAAATAGAAAAACCAGTCAGTGCTAAATAGCTGAAACTTCAGCAACTTTCCTCTTCTTTCTCTACCAAGCCAAACAGTAATATCCAAGCATGCTTACAGCGCATTGTCGTTTCATGCAGTATTTCTGTATGTCACCTTTACTTTTCTTGCTCACAAACCACAACTGCTATACTATCAGCGAGGATGTTTTTAGAAGCAGCCCTCTTGAATACTTCACTCAGTATTGATACTGCAGTAGCGTTTGACTTTTTACGTATTTCAAGTTATTTCTGCATACTTGTACTAGATGTATGTACCTTTATTGAAATAACAGGTGCAGGAAAACCTGTTCCATGAAAAGGTAAAAAAAAAATTGTCTCAGTTGACCTTTATTCCCACACTTTGAAAACGCACATGAAAATTGAGTGTTGGCTGATTGCATTAATTCAAATTCTTAGTTGCCACATAACTTTTGTTGGAGTTACCCACTATTTTAAGTCACCGGAACTGAATACAGTAGGTTTTATTTTTAGAAAGATATGTAGCTCGCTTCATTGAATGCCTGCGACATTCTGTTCTTACCAAGTATTCTTCATCCCAGCCCATTTCAGCTTTTCGCTTCCGCTCTTTGGCCTCCTAAAAAAAGAAAATTACGAAAACATTCTTCATTAATAATTTCCAAACAGTTGGAAATGAGTCTGCATAGCACAACTTGTGCACCTATTACCAGATTTCACCAAGTAATGCTGCAGTAACTAACGAATCATGATTTCTCCACCTTGGAAAGTTACACAGCAATAAGCTTGCAAAAATATACTAAAGAATGCAGCACTGTTTGAGTGCAAGTAAATGGCAACAGTTCAGTGAAAAATGTACCTTCTTAGCAAGACGGCGCAGGCGCTTCTGTTCAGGTGTTTCTGTTGCTTTCATGGCCTCCTTAGCTTTCCTGGAGAATGCAAAATGAAATGCAGTTAGAGCCAACTTCTGATTTTTTGTGTTGTGCGACAAAAAAGAAAAGTCACGCATTTCTGAGACTTTGCTCACTTCAATACCAATTTTATAGCTCAAAGTGAATAAACATTTCAATAATTTATATACATCAAGTATCCTTGGTGTGCATGGCATATTTTGTGTACAAAGTGTTCGAGGTATATGTCAATACTTCAATTATATGAAGTGTCGTCACAGAAATAGCCATGGCACTTTGTTTAAACTCATATACATTCAGTTGCCCAGCGTCGTATATAATAAGTGTGACAATCTCTGAATGTTCATGAGAAAACAATATCTCCACTATTTTGAACTTGTTACTTTCGACAAGTTTACCTATGTAAAACAGAAAAACCTTCTCACAAAAAGCCCCTGCTCCTCCATATCTGACCTCATGGTCTTCATGGATCTGCAAGCTTTCAGTTGTTCACAGAACACAAACCTCATTGGATGCACGAGGCGGCAGCACATCATGCATTATGTCTCTGTGCATTTCAGTTCCAAGCAAGTGGATATTGCTGCACAGATGAAACCTTTTTCCTAAGAGAATTTTCTAGATTAATTTTAATCCTGTGCAGACACATGTGCCGCCATCAAGGTAAGCATTTGTCGCGAGTAAAAAGAGACTGTGACACCTCAGAAGATAACGATGTTTACATTTCAACAGCAATTTACAAACACATAAAATGCTGCAATCACAAGAATGTGCGACTGGCAATCTGGCAGAAGCTGTAAATAACAATTTCACTTCCCAGCGATGATGTCAAGTGAAGTACTGTTGTTTCACTAACCAAGGAGCTTTCGAAAAGTTTCAGTTTCACTTCAGTAACTGTCATACCACTTGAAAAAGTCGAGTGAAGTAAATGTTGCAGTGTAGAATGTGGCGGAAAGATCCAACAGAAAACAATCGTTTTTAGGACTTATCTGTGTGAGCGCAACAACCCAAGATGTAAGCCAGAGCACGTCTTTTTTTTTTTTAGTTTCAGACATGAAGATCAAAAACAGCCTTTTCAAAATGCGCTCGGCATAGTTCAGGACATGGTTGTGTCGTTGCGATTTCGAATGACGAAGCTGCTTTTAAAGATCCTGCTACGAACCACAGTAAGTGCAGGTATAAAACAGTTACCTCTTCTCAATCTTGAGGCGTTGCCGCTCCTTCTCTAGTTCCTCGATGAGAGGCAGGACAGTGTTCGTCCTGGACTTGTCCTCTCTGCTGCTAGACGGGCTCGACGTGCTGCTCCCGCTCGAACGACGACGCCGATCCTTGTGTTTGCGGCTTCGACGTTCATCACTCCGGCTGCGCCTCGAGCGCTTCTTGTCCTTCGACTTCTTAGGCGGTGTAGGTGACCGACTGGTTTCGGAAAGATAGCGCAACGTTAATCGATCCTTCCGTTCTTCAACGCAGACAACTAACAATCCGAAAGCACGGCTGAAGTTCGAAAAGTTGCTCGAAAGTCAGACACACTGCTGAACGTCTCCACGCTGATTGCAATAAGCAACACTGCGGTTATCAACGAGGTCGCATCACAACGTTTAAAGCTGAAGCGAGTGTTTTAAGAAATTGAGAAGTGTGCAGCCGACACGCGATGCGCTGCAACTATTCAGACGTTGCCACTGCAAAGAAACAAATCTGCAGTGACCGGTCCGATCAAGCTTTATGATAAAGGACCGTTAAAACGCTTTAGCATTATGCTGCTTGTTGCAGTTTTACCGGAGCCTCAATGACAACTCGCTCAATGTAAACATTGGGAGCACAAACAAACAGAACCTTGCCACACAGAGACCCGTTTCTACTGCACGTTACTAACGATCAAAAATAACAAGCATAAACTTACTGCTTTTCTTTCTTATGTCTACTCCGATGTCTCGATCGAGAACTCGATCGTGACCGGTGTTTGTGCTTTGATCTCTCGGAAGATTTATGTCTTGAAGTTTCCATTGCGTTTCAAATTGAACTCATACGTTTTCTCTTCGAGAGGAGGCAGCCATATTGTTGAGGAGTGTAGTAACTTGATAATGATGGTACTGCATTTTAAGCATCCTTATAAAAATTAAACAGTTAAGTTGAATTTATAACACTTTAAAGGTGTTTTTGTTCTAATTGCTTCACAGAATAAATAATTTATGTGCTGCTTGGGAATAGTTTCTAAAATTGCCTATCAGTGGTTGATTTTAGAGGCCATAACTTATCAGCTTCAGCAGAATATGTTGTCAAATTAAGAAAATCTGTGACTGATTCAACCCCCGCAGTCTTTAGTGAAATTAATTAACCACGGCCGCTGGATGAGAAAGCACACAGTACGGCCTGCCGCGTCGAGCGGCTTTCTATGGGAGAGCGCGTGTAAGCCGTAGGGTCAGTTGCGGCCGCTGCAGCGCGGCGGGGCTAGGATGTAAGTAGTGAGCAGAACAGATGGATGGAGGCAGTGAGCAGAACAATAATCGATAGTGAAGTCCCTGATAGATGGAAACTTAGCAGGATGAGCATGATCTATAAAGGAAAGGGGGACAAAAATGACATAAACAACTACCGTCCTATAACAGTGACATCAGTGGTCTACAGGCTGGCAATGCAGATTATAAAGGAAAGACTGCAGGCATGGATAGAGGATGAGGGGGTGCCGGGGGAACTGCAGAATGGGTTTCGGAAACACAGGAGGTTGGAAGACAATCTGTTCTCACTGACGCAGTGCATCGAAATAGCAGAAAAGGAACTCAGGCCCCTGTGGCTAGCATTTTTGGATATCAAGGGAGCGTATGATAGCGTGGTTCAAGAGGACTTGTGGGGAATACTAGACACACTGGGTGTGGAAGATGGAGTCACTAATCTTTTAAAGAAATCTATAAAAGTAACAAGGTAGTTATAAAGTGGGAAAAACAGGTATCCAAGCCCACAGAGGTGAAACTGGGACTTAGACAGGGGTGTCCACTGTCACCCTTGTTATTCATGATGTACCTACAAGGATTAGAGGCCAAATTAGAAGAAAGTGGACTTGGCTTCAACCTGTCTTTAGTCAAACAAGGAAAACTCATTGATCAGGCACTACCATCATTAATGTACGCAGATGATATAGTGCTAATGGCCGACAACAAGGAAGATTTGCAGAGATTGATGGACATCTGCGGTAATGAGGGATATAGGTTAGATTTTAGATTCAGTAAAAAAATATCAGCAGCCATGATTTTTTATGATAGTGAAGGTTGTGAGCTTAGGATACAGGAGGTCACGCTAGAGATAACAGATAAATACAAATATCTGGGCGTATGGATAAGCATTGGGACCGAGTACCTAAGGGAACACGAAACATGCGTGACGACTAAAGGTAACAGGAATGCAGCAGTGATGAAAAATAGGGCACTGTGGAATTACAATAGGTATGATGTTGTGAGAGGAATATGGAAAGGGGTCATGGTTCCAGGGCTGACGTTCGGCAATGTGGTCTTGTGCATGAGATCAGAAGTTCAAGCAAGATTAGAAATTAAACAACGTGGAATAGGCGCGCTTGCTTTAGGAGCTCACGGGAATACGCCAAATCGGGGAGTACAAGGTGATATGGGATGGACATTTGAGGGCAGGGAAGCTAGCAGCAAGATAAAATTTGAGAAGCAATTCAGAGAAATGGGGGAGGTGCGTTGGGCTAGGAAGGTATTCAGCTACTTGTACATGAAGAATATGTCGATACAAAATAGAGGAAGCGAACCGGAAAATTGACTGGTAAATACTTGGAAAACAGCAGGGGGCCAAACCAAAAAGAATTATCGGTTAAGAAGAAGGTGAAGGAAGCTGAGACCGATATGTGGAGAATTGGCACGATTAAGAAGTCTGCACTAGAGATCTATCGAACTTTTAAACAGGAAATTGCCAAGGAAAGGATCTATGATAATACTCGGGGTAGGTCTCTACTGTTTGAGGCCAAGACGGGAGTATTGCGAACCAAGACATATCGGGCCAAATACGAAGGGGTAGACACAGTATGCAGTGCGTGTGGAGAGGAAAAAGAAACTGCCGAACACTTGATAATGTTCTGTAAAGGGCTTCACCCTATAGTTCAGGATGATGGCGCAGAGTTTTTCAAAGCACTGGGGTTTAGGGACAGGGAGGGCAAAATAGACTTTAAGCGGGTAGACTTTACTAGAGGAAAGTTATCTGATTGGTGGCTAAAGTCAATGCACGAGTGAAAATTAAATCTTTCACATCAAAGTACCAGTCCTCAACTTCCCTATTTAAAGGAAAAAAAAGAGATAAATCTAGTGGTTAGTTAAGTAGCTATAACGGCTAGGTAGCGTTAGCCGCTGCTCGATCTAAAGGATAGAGCCACATCTATCTATCCATCCATCCACACTGCCATTGAGCGGCCGTCAGAGACGCTCGCCTTCGTTCCAGTGTACTAGAAGCTCTACTACACTCTACCTTCGTACCGAAAGAGGAGGGTAAAATCCCTAGGAAACTCTATGGTAAAATCAGAGGCTAGGGCAGCGCGTTCGCGTAACACTGTCTAGACTATAGAGTCTAGAGGGTGTTGGTTTGCGGCTCACGTTCCAGGCATATTTTTTTTAGGAGGCGTTGCCTCTGTGGGCAACCTCTAGTGAGTACGTGTTCTGTGGTAAAATTTAGAATGTGTGACCGATTCAGTCCACGTAGCCTCTAGTGAACCATGGTGTAATGAACTGAAGATTACATCACGCTTTTGAGCGTAGACAGAGAACATGGCATAGATAAGTTTTAGCATCTCCGAGGCCACGCAAAGGGAGCTTGGGACGTGCTAGGTGTTTGTTCGCTGCACCGCGGTGCTGAGTGAATATAGGTGTTCTGTGGTGCACCTTATTCATTCATTGATATATGACCCAGCCTGTCAACAGGTTGACAGGCTGGTATCCCGAGTGAATGGATAACGGAATAGCCGCTTAGTGCATAGCTCAGCCAGGAGAAATGGCGTTCAAGCAGGTAAGTGGTGATCCATGTCAGTGACCGACTGATGAGTGATACGGCCCATCGCAGTGGCGCAGATTCAATTTCTTCGACAAGGAGGTGGTGCGCGATGGTGACAAGGCGTTCGACAAGCTTCAGGTAAGCGCAGCATTGGTGTTCCTGCGAACGTAAATGAATCGAGAATCATCCGCAGGAGCTGAACGTAACATGCAGCGCAAGCGGCCGAGGCCAGCTGGTGTTGGGGGAGGTCGGCGGTCATGTGGTGTGCGTGAGCCGACAGCTCCAGCTGAACACATTCCGCGCCTACGAACTGACAGTCGAATTGATTCAGCAAATGCGCAACCACGCGCTGCTCGTCACGCTCGGAGTGAGTGCCCTCTCACTTTGCCCCTCAACCTCAGCTGATTACAGGCGACGCTGTTGTGCAGGCAGACGAAAGCGGCGTCAACCCTCTGGTTAAAGTGTGGAACCAGGACAAGGTAAGGTCAGCGCTGTAGAGCTTCCATTCCTGCCCGCATTGTGGCATCTTTGAGTGTATACTGTGCGAAAGGGCTCTACCTTCGCAATGTTTTTTTCTCTACCCATTAATCTTGCTCATTTCCTACTCGCGGAACTTTAATAATACGTATTAGCCGATATGCAGCTCGTATGCTACACTGCAATTTTTTTATGTCCTTGCGTAGGTCGACAAGCATGGTGTGCCCCACTGCTGTCGAATTGTTCGAGCTGCAGCTGGTACTTCACCCTCACCGGTGAGTTGTTTCCACCGCTCAATCACACATCAACCCATTTAGCTGTCTGTAACTCTGCTCAATGTTTGGCGTGTTTGTATGTGACAATCATGAGAGCATCACATTGGCATGCAATGTGATGCTCTGCAATGTGATGAATGCAACTCCTCATTCTCTCAAAAATTCACTTTCATAACACCGTGTTAAGTAACACCACTCCAGGTGACTTCCTTGGTGCTTGTTCATTTTCTGTATTTATTGTAACTGTGCTTAAGAAGGGGGGGGGGGGTGCATACTATTATACATTAATTCACTGCTGCGGCTTAAGTGGTCTGCTTCTGTGCGGGAGGTTGCAGTATAATTCTCTGAACTTGGCAGCCACAAATTCATGTGTAATAATAGAATACTATAGAAAGTAAGTAAGGAAACAAATAATTTTATTGCCTTGTTAGTTTATAACAGCGACTAATAAATTTAGTGAAATGTTTTGCTTTACGGTAGCCCTTCACCTCTATTGCTTCCGAGTCAGCACTCGGTTCACTGAGGCATTCTCCCGGCAGGCCAAGTCACTTTCTGTGGATGAACGGCTGACGCTGATGGCTGTTGGCCTGGAAGATGGCCGCTTGCTGCTGTATCGTGGGGATGTGATGCGGCAGCAGAGCCGTCAGACCGTGGTGCCCTTGGAGTCCGGGTCAGTGAATGCACTGGCCTTTGGCGGGGCCAACCAGCTCTTTGTGGCCACCGCTACCAAGGTGCTGTCGCTGGCTCTCGGTGCGCATGGGCAGCCTTCCAAGCAGCTTGTTTTGGACGCCCATGGCTGTGCTCCGCAGTGCGCTGCCCTGAGCAGTCAGGGGGAATTCATCGTTGCTCGGGAAGATGTGAGTGACTCCCTCCCACTCATAGGCCAGTCTACCTTAGTGGTCAGCCATTTGGAGAACTTGTTAATAGTTTGCTTGGTGTTAACAATATGCTTGACAGTTTCCTAATTTCATTTGCCATAAAAAACTTATGACTGCTGATGTTTTAGACTTGGAACATTTGGATGCTTTTGCGGGACATCTGCCGCAAAAGCATCAGATGATGTTCTTATACAAAACCAGTAAAGTCTGTATAAGAACGTTAAAAATTTTGAATGCTGAAACTCTTTGACATCTGTTGGACGTCCTGCATAAATTACACGTCCAAAGTAGCATTAGTTAAAGACGCCACCACTGCAACACTGGTCCTTGTGTACATTCATACCAAGTCGTTGTGAAGTGTTTTCTTCCACCTGCTGTTTAGCGGCACACGGATTTAATTTAGTTTAGATATGTTTTAGGCTATATTAGCTGTTGACATCTTGTAGGTGTGTGTGTGCACACAAATCAATCTCACTATTTTATTTGCCTTCAAAACGTTGTGTCACTGCTCCTTTAAAGGAAATCGCTTTCACAAAATCCTGCAATTTTATGAAAGGGTTAAGAAAGAGAAATTGACAACCACCTGTTTGTCACACGACTCTAGAAGGAAATCCACATGTATTTTTCAGAAAGAAAGCTTGTGAGTAGTCTAAAATTTCTTCCTGGTCAGGGGGTCTAATCGGGAACCAATGCCTTTTCGGTCAGTCGCTCTACCATTTGAGCCAACCAGGAAGCTAGTGCTAGGCAGCGCAAAGGTGAATTCATCAATAACTCGAAGCCCATTGACACATACTATGCAAATCAGTTCTGCACAATCCTGTAAGGTGACGAAAGGGCTAAGGACGCAAAATAGACAACTGCACGAAGCCACAAGAAAATCCATATAGATTTCCTTTTGGCCTTGTCTTTGAAGCGGATGGCTGTATTTCGCATTCCTAACTGCCCCTTAAAGTAGGGCCAGATGATAGCTTGATGTGCATTGTCTTCCTGCACCCAAAAGGTCATGTAATGAACCTCGCACAACGGACTTGCGTCTCCTTCTCTAGCCCTGCCTTGGTTGGTTGCACAAGCAGCTGTTTGCACAACTGAGCGCATATATGGCATGTGTGCACCATCCTAGAAATAATCTGCAGCGGAGGTGAAGGCTGACAAAGCGAAATGATGGGGGCTCCACATGCTCTGTTTTTCTATGTGCCTAATGCTGGAGGTCACATATGAAGTTCTTGGAGACATTCAGACTAGAAGCCTGAAAAAAAAAAAAAAACAAAAATTCCACTTGAAATTGCAGCATTAAGTGTGTTAACAAAACAGGTTCAACAACAACGCTGAAACCACAATATAACCTACCCGCTTATGACGAAATATCGGTTAAAACAAACTTAAAGGAAAATAGTCTTGCAGTAAATATAGTGTTAGGAATACACCTTTACAACGAATTTTCGGATACAACGAACTTACTTTTGTGTAAGATGCAACTTTGTTATAATGAGGTTTGTGTGAAAATAAAAAAAAATACTCATAGATTTATCAGCCTTTAAATTGCACTGAACTTTCACTTATTAATTGAATTAATAAGTTGCCATGTGAGCACAGGGAAACATGAACATATCTCACTCAGTGTCTGTTCATGCTTGTTTTCACACCATTGTTGTGATGAAGAGTGGCAAGCAGCAGTTGGTAAATGCCTTTTGTTGCCTTACACTTTATAACATCTATTGAACTGTACTTGGTAACAGTCTTACAATTCAGTGCATGCTCCTCCAACAAAACTCCTGTGAACCTTCTGTTAAGCTGTTGTAAGAGAAGCAGACCAGGCCAGCTGGAGTGTACTGTCAACGTTAGGTGTTTTTGTTCCGATAACATGAATGCTAGGCATATTTCAAAGGTTAATAGTTTAATAAAATATAATCTTCAGTGAAAATTTATGTCAAGTTCTCTCGTAAAATTTTTTTTTAAGCAAGTTTAAGATTTATATTAGAACTAGCAGCATAAAAAACAGTGCCTCCAAGACGGATGCTGCTGCTCTTGAAGTTCAGCCACCATTGTTTTGGATGGTGCATTGTGAGATGATCACCCCAGTTTGAATTAGCAGAATCTATTTTCAGAATCACAATAACAAATGTTTGTTATCAGTAGTACCTTGAAAGATCTATCTAGCCTAAAGTTAAATTGTCAGAGGCTCTATTAAAGTGAAACTGTTATGCTTTCAGTTTTGATTATTCCTGCTTTTTGCCTGCATTAAAAAGTGAAAAGCTGTGCCACACTCAACGCCATGACAGTTGCAGTGTACGCTATGTTGCAGGCCGTCTACTTCTACCACCCGGAGGGTCGTGGTTCCTGCTTTGTCTTTGAGGATGAAAAGTTGCTGCTGCGTTGGTTTCGCATGTACCTGGTCCTGGTGGCAAGGGATGCCAAAACTGCTAGGTGAGAACAGAATTCAGTATCCATATTGGTTTGATTGGCATTGTGTGGCTGGTTTATCATTTGATTTGTGAATTAATCTACGAAAATATAAAGCCATAGGTCACTTACAGCATGAGCTTCTTGTATTGTTGCCTCTACTTGGGTTTTCAGTAACTGCTTGAGCTGGCATTCTTGAATTGCAAGTTTTGCTGGCCTCTGTTATGTGATGTACAAATTCGCTCAAGGTTAGCAGGTAGAAAAAAAGAGGCTCAACAATGTAGAGAGAGAGAAAAAACTTTTTTTGATTATTCGGCAGACGACTATCCTTGCCCCGCGATGGGAGGGTTGACGCTGTCAACAAACCTTGAAAGTTAAATTCTGTGTAGTCTCTATTGAGTGGCATACAAAAATCATGGCCATCGCATAATTGGCCCTTTCAATCGCATTCTCTGCATGTATGGGTTTGGCTTTTCTTTTTGTGAGGGCAGTGTGGATGCTATCTGTACCTGTTAACTTTGGAGACTTGGGCATCTATTAAAAACTTGGCAGTTTTTCCCTAAAGGCAGTGCACAAAAGTGATAGTGCAGCGAGAGGCACAAGAAAAAAGATGTCACTATTTTGATACACGAATACTAGGCTTGTGCAAGTAATGAATTTTATGTTCATAGTGAATCTGAAATGAATAGTGATTTGGTCTAACCAAATTTTGACCACATATTGTAAAGAAATAAGTATATTGGTCATCACCCTACTAACCTGCACAACGTATTTGAAGATTGAAACAAAACTTGTGCAAATGTCATTCTTTTCGGTTCAAAGGAAGTGGAAGCAACTTTGAAATAGAAGTAAGGGTTTGACTTTTCACGGAGTGATAACCTGTAAAATATGCTAGAGTTTAAAATTCACCATACTTAAAGCATATAAGGCGGTTTAACAAGCTTTTAAACTTGGAAAAGGATGAATCGGTGTGAGGGTAATACATGTTCATTTAACCTTGAAGTGAAGCTTTATGGCAGTGCGGATTTTTTCTGGGTAGATGTTCTCACTGCTCAGGACTCCTTTATTGCAGTGAAACAACCTTTGCAGGGTGTTACCTGCTCATTCTTATGTGTTCATGTCGAATAGAAATTTTTGCCAATTTAAATTAGAATCAAAGTGAATTCAAATACTGCAATATTCGAAGCCTCATTCTAGTACACCATAGTAGTGCTGAGGACTTCTTCTATGGGCGGGTGTTCTAACAATAGGCTGACATGTAGCAGCTTAGCAACTGCTGCTGTGCGACAGAAACAGCTGCCTAGCAGCCACCAGCTGTCTTGGCATGTTCGGATGATAAGAGATGATAAGTGATATGTGTGGACAACTCTTCTAGTGTGCAGGGTTAATGAATACAGTGGAACCCCAATTATACGACTTTAAGGGGACCACGCAAAAGTCGTATAATCCGGGCGTTATATAATCGAAAAACTAAGAATATAACAATGACACTCAGCCTTGCCCCAAAAAATTGGTATAGACCGCCTGCATAAGCCCACGGCACGACCTTGTGCCTCTGCTAGAAAGGTAGATTAAATTATTCTTGTCAGCGACAGCTAATGGCAGTGTAACTTAGTTGAAGGAGGTGCGAGTCAATCTCTATTCTCAAGTTTAAAGAATTGAATCCAACACGCATCTTTCTACCGATAAATAGAGTCCGAAAATTGCCTGCACGTGAAAGTGAAAATGAAACCGTGTTGCCAATAGCCTCCCGTCAGAAGAGTCAGACACAGTGTCATCGCTATCACATATGGCAACTGACCACAAGTGCATAGAATGCCTTCGTGTGCGACTGAGCTATGCAAGTTGCGATTTATGGCCTTGTGAAGTGCAACTTCACAAGGCCACAAATCTGTTGTAACACTCTTCCGTTGTAACAATAACAGACCCTTTGTTATTCAAGACTGCAATTTCTCAGCAATGCTTGTAACTATACGCAGTTTCCATTATCTATCTTTGTCTTGTATGTGCTTGAATTCTTAGTTATACATTTTTAGTTGACTTATGTTGCCTTCCTGATTTGCGCATCTGACACTTGTTTCTTTATTTTGTCTTTTTTTTTCTTGTGTGTTATAAATGTTGTACCCACCCCCTCTGTAATGCCCTACGGGCCCTGAGGGTATTCTAATAAATAAATAAATAAATAAATAAATAAACTAGTGATGTCCCGTTGTTCGTATGAACGTCGACGTGAAGTTAAAGTAATCTTTCACAGTGAAAACAGCTGCGTTGTGCCCTTATGTCTCCACAAGACTGTGACTGCGAGTGCGACAAAGGCGGCAGATCAGCTGTATGTCAACCAGAAAATGTTTCCATGGACTGAAAACATGGAAATATCAGCTTTTAGGGCGGCTGCAGCTACTTTGTTTGGTAAGAGCTTGACTAGGTAGAGACCCCAGATACATGCACACGCAATTGCGCCGTTTGTAGAAGCACATGAACTTCCAAGAGAATAAATTTTCCATTCTAAGAAGACATCCGTCGCTCTCTACTTTTCCAATCGTCAACCTAGGGGAACGCAAGTTTATATTTTGCACTCGTGAATACAGTGGAGCCCGCTTATAACGAACATGAACGTGACGCGGCATCCGTTCGCTGTATCTCTAATTTCGTAGTAGATGAAACATAGCTTTTAAAAAAGTTGTGAGTCAAAACACAAACAGTTTTGCCCCCAAAAGTCCGTGATACACGTGTTTCGAAGAGCAGAAACGTGAAGGGCGGTCTCTAGTTTATTTCAAACAGCAGCGTGCTTGTTCGCCGAGGCCCGAGGCATAAGCTGCATGAGGGACTGGCTCCAAAGTTTCGTCGTTCTCGCAATTCGATTTCTCCAAATCGCTTTTGCCACATACTTCATTCACAATGCCCTAATCCGTGCACGGTTCCGCGGTGTCTGCATCATCATCGGTCATAATGAAACTATCGCAACAGATGTTCCACCCGTTCTCCCATGTCGGAGCCGATGGTGTGCTGCCACAAATCACCACTTAACTGATCCAGTTCGGAAGCTTCAGGCTCAGCATCAGTCCTGACGTCGACGAAGTCGGTCTCGCAAAAATAGTTTTGCGCGCCTGTAGCCATCACCGCCACCCACGAAATATACACCATCTTCACAACCGAATACCGGGACGCCTGAAGCGGCAAGTTGGCTGCCAGGTGGTCAACAGCTATGCTTTGCAGAGCAAGCGCTCCGCAACGCGGCACCTAACGCGCGGATTACGCTCAAGCCAAGCGGTCACACTTTCGATGTTTTGTTGAGCAGCAGGAAAAAGCGTGCAAGTCCTCCCGTCTGCTATCCTGATCACACACGCACACCAAGAGCGAGCACATGGCAGAACGCGCGGTACAGCTCTGGGCCCGTTTCTAGTCAGAAAATGAAACTAACTCGAGCGAGCGTGGCTGGCACGCAGAGCGGTGAAGACGGGTGAAGCGGTTGTGATCAAGAGAAGAGAGCAGATTTGCGAGAGAAGGGCAAGGAGTTGCGGTACAGTGAAAAGAGGGGAGGACACGGCGGGAGGGCGACATTGAAAACCAAAAAATGCTGGAAGAAAGTAAGTCAGGTAGCTTGCTTGAAAAGTCCGCGAAACGTGCTACCCGTGCATAGAAAAACTTGAAAGAGTGTCTCCGCGCGCAGAGGTCAAAGCACGGCCACCTAGATCTGCGCGCACGGCAGTGTTCAAAGAATTGGCGGTCGTAGTCGAAAAATCGTTTTGTTGCGCTGGCGGATGTGCGTGGCCTCACCGACTTTGATATTTCACGATTCGTTCCGTGCAAATTAACAGCCGTTTCCACGCTTCTGCATGCGTGCGGAAGGTATGCTGAGCCGAGTGCGAAGTGAGCGAGAACAGGTCCTAAACACCAAACGAATCACCAATTATCAGAGTCGGTGGGGTAGCGTGCGCACGTGCACTAGACGCAGACGATCGGATACAGTGGGTGGCCGACGATGTTGGCAAATGGTGTGGTCACTTGACAGTACCAGCGATCAGTACCAGCATTGACAGTACCAGCGATCAAAACCAGAGATGGCCGACCGGTCTTTGAAAGAGCAGTGGCAGTGTGAAAACACGGGTCTCGTCTGGCGATGCGGGGTGCTCAGAGTGGTGGGGAGGACAAAGCACAGAGGGGTGCGTAACAAAAAGCGGTCGAGGAGAGCAGCAACTACAGGGGCGCGAAGGAAGGGCCGGCATTTAACAATAAGAATGTATGGGCACCTCGCTGATGCCTGATCCGTGGTCGAAAGTGGTTTCCCAGGAAGTCAGCTGTGCACCGACCCTGCTCACTGTAACCGATCAGTAGCGCTCGGAGACATTCGTTGTGTGATTTTGTGCCATTGAACCAATGTATATTTTCACGGACACGCGGATATTGTTCGTTTAAAGCGAAAGTTCGCTCTAAGTGGGGTCGTTATATGTGGGCTCGACTGTATTTGGTCCACGCTTGATTCGAGTAAAGGCGTTCTTTTTCCTTTTGGATGAAATCTTAATGTCGTTGTAAGATGCGAGGTGGGCGTAAAACTGTGTCGTATAACCAAGGTTTTTAATGCATTATTCCTATGGGGATTTCGCCGGGACCTAACCGATTCATCCTAAAATGTGGGTCGTCGCAAAACCGGAGGACGTATAATTGAAGTTCCACTGTACTACTTTATAAGTATGGCAGTTATTACGTTGCGGCACTGAAGTAGTTGACCTGTGCAACTTGCACAGGTTCTATACGTTCCAAGTTGCTATGCTGTTGGTCATCTGTGGATCAAGTGTTTCTGTTGCATTAAGTTCAATACGTCTTTCCATTCACATTATCAATGTACTTGTTATTCAGTACTGCTTGCCTTTTGCTGCATATCTGGATAGCATTGACACATACAGAATAATGTGGGATAACTTTAACGGCTCTCGTTTTTTTCTTTAGCGTACTGCATGTTTTAACCCCAAAGTTCTTTTTCTGCAATGATTTTATGCGACAGTAGTGAAAAGTTAATTAGCTGCTAATGCTGGTGTGTGACGTGCATTATTTTGTCATTAATTTTTGATGAGTCCTGTACATGGTTTATAATGTACCATTACTTTACCTCTTGCTGTTTCGTGTTGGGATGGGGTCTGCAAATGCTGTTTAGCTGTTTCATCTAGCTGTCATATGTATTTCTTTGCTGTCTTTCAGGAATGCTGGTGGCCCAGATAAAACTATCGTTACCATCTATGATATACAGAACAAGTTTGTAGGTGAGTGCTATAGTTGGTTGGATTGCTATGCGTTTGATGATGGATACATTCTTGCCGAAACACCATTGTCAGGAAGCCTACGTTTATTGACGCAGATGCTTCATTAACCTCATTAACCTTGTAAAGCTGCCACTTCAGTTTTTGAGTTGACTCCCTATATCTCGCATCAAAAATGCCTGTTTGCCTCATGGTTTATGGCAGTGATAAATTCATGTGGCAACAGCTGCACATACTATGCTTTCCCATGCAGTTGGCAGTGTTCCGTAGTGGCTGAGCATGCACATGCCACTAGTCGTTGGCATTTGTCAAAATGGAGCTGTTTGTGAGTGATTATTGTGCGAGTTGCCAAACTTTTATGCTAACATTAAATACTTTGTGTTTTGTGGGAGCATATCAAAATGTTGTTTCAAATAGTTTAGTATACGGTGACAAGCTCGTGATATCAAACTTGTATAACTTATTCTATTTGCCTGTTTTGCTGGTGGTGACAAAATATTAAAAGAAAAAATTTCCCGTCAAAAGTTACGACAGATTATTGTACTTTATTTCTCACTGTGCTGTGTCAGTTTTCTCCCCTGGTCAGTGTATCCTGCATTTGGCTGGTATTAAGGAATATTCATCTTAATCTGATAATTCAAGCTTTTGGTTAATTCAAACGCTTTACTCCCGAAAATATGCTGATAGCAAAGTAATTCGTTTTATACAGAAACACGGCAGTGTTGTTGACTATAACATGTTCTTTATTTTGCAGCATACTGACGTAAGTGAAACCGGTAATCGTTGGCAGACAGTCAGTCATCATTCTTAAGTGTAGAGATAACTATAGCTGTGGGCCAGGAATTTTACACTGAACTATTGGGAATTAAAAAAAATTGTTTGTACATTGCACAGCATGTGCTCTTCATAATGCTACAAAAAAGGGAGAGTGGTATTAAAAAAGTTCTACCTTCCCTTTGGAATCAAGATACAGAAGATTTTCAAATAATCTTTCTTGGCTGGCAACAGTATCTCCTCCTGGTCTGAAGAAGTAATATTTTGTTGGCCATTTCCCTTGTTGTCTTTGCATAGTTCTACCTGCCCCTTTGGAATCGAGATACGAAAGATATTCAAATAATCTTTCTTGGCTGGCAACAGTATCTCCTCCTGGTCTGAAGAAGTAATATTTTGTTGGCCATTTTCCTTGTTGTCATTGCATAACAAAGAAACTGACCAGAAAAAGTTTTTGAGGCTGTCTGTAATATCAATACTTTGTGACAGTATTTCATTTCCATGTATTAGTTCCTCAGTTTTGTCATGCCTATCAGATATCTAAAGTTAAAGTTTTCCACACAAATGTTTACATAACTAACTTAGCTTGTGGCAAAAGAAAGTGCACTTAGTCTCTACCAGTTCATCCTTCAGTTCCCTCATCATATGCGCCATTTACTTCGAGTACAACGGAGTATAAAATAGCAACTAAGAATTTAGAAGCATACTGCTTGTGTTGTGATTGAGACAAATTCTTCTTTTTTTTTTTTCGCCTAACGTGGGTGGGTGAAAAAATGTTTTCAATGACTAAAAAGTTAAGCAGCCACACTCGCCTTGTTGTGTAGTGCATAGTATTGCTGCAGATGGTCAGCAGAATAGTACAATTATACTTGCTTATCATGAACCTTCATTTAACAAATTTGTCAACATAATGAATTTTTTATATTTCCCGTCATTACTTCATAAAAGCACATTTATTTGCAACCTCTATGTAACAAAGTAACAGAGGGAGGCAACTTTGATATAACAAATTTTTACTGTCGACAATCTAGTAATTTTGGCATGAGCATACATCTTTCGCGGTTGC
This sequence comes from Rhipicephalus annulatus, assembly GCA_013436015.1. Lineage (NCBI taxonomy): Eukaryota > Metazoa > Arthropoda > Arachnida > Ixodida > Ixodidae > Rhipicephalus > Rhipicephalus annulatus. The sequence continues at coordinate 123,336 of WOVY01005783.1, forward strand.
CCTGCCGCCTACAAAGCGGTGGCAGTGGTGCGCTCGTGGGCCCGGTGATTCCCAGGCGCACGGGTATGCACAAGACTGGCAGGCAAGCCTGCACCCCACGAGCAAGCTTTGTCACCATTCTTGCTGGCATAGGGGCATACGTGGAAGTGCCCTTCCCCTGCAAACCAAAAAAAGAAAACTACTTTTGCGCTGGCAGTGCCTCACTTTTAGTTAGTGTCAAATATGCGGTGCCGCTTTGGATATGAAGGGTGTTTTACCGGATGGTTTTCCATGCTATCCGTGTAGCTAGCTCTTTGTGTTTGATGCCATGCACGCTTGCATGGTTTCACTATGTGCATGCTGTGGCCCCCGATGGCTTGCAGGCTTTTTGAGGACAACTGTTTTATCACTGCCGAGGGGAGGTCAGATTAGGTGGAAACTTTTATTAAAGATTATTACAGTGACAATGATAGATCTTCGAAAGTTGATTCGTGCCGCGTTTTTGTTTGTGTCACGAGCTCGAGGGACCGTAGCCTTCGCGATCAGCCGATTAGCGCTGGCAACAACACGACGGTGTGTTGAATGCAATGCAAAGTATGCGAGAGCAACAAATTGTAATGTTATATGAAGTAATACTGGCAGCAAACTTTCTTGGATCCCATATTGCGGAACTCCTACAAACCGCTGGTGTAAGCAAATACGGTTGCTCCAGGGAGAAGTGCTTTTTCCACACAATCTCTTTGCGTTGAAAGCGCACTGATGCTTGCAGAGATAGTATGCGTGCTAGCGATTGTGAACCAACCCTTAAAATAAAGGTTCACCGTTGCTACTCAAGTCACCGGTGGTCCCTCTCTTCTACCCTTTCAGTCTTTTCATACTCGTTCAAGACTGATGGTTTACTTTCTGTTTCAGCATTCGATGGCAGTTCTAACACACTGTATGATATCGTATGCGCCATCCAGGCGATGGAGGTGCCAACCCATTCAATCTCTGCTTCAGAAGCTCTCCCACGCTTTTACCCTATTGTAAAAACTACGATGGGCGGGGGCATGTAATAAATTTGGACTTGTTATAGAACGTGACGGTGACAGCAAAAACCCATTGAAAGAGTTCGTATGATTGCTATCGCAATAATAAAGCAGTTTTTACCGCTAGACAAGTGTTTTAGGTTAGCTCTGTTTTCAGTTCTCCTTTTGTTTCCTCCTTATAGTGAATTTTGTTTTGAGGATTGGTCAATTTCCTTATATCCAGGCTTAACTGTACTGTATATTCAAATGCTTCAGCATCTAAAATTTTATATATCCTTGCCAAAGCTGCTGCTGCTGCTGCTGATGATGATGATGATGATTATGTGAATGATACATTTGCCCTATAGGGTATATAGCTGGCTCACGAAGGTATCCGAATCGTCCTGCGTGTCCGAAAAATCGGTTGCTGATTGTACCTCATTTGAAGTGCCTGACCACATTGTGGGTGCCAGGTTGCGTAACAAGGTTTGAGAAAACAGCCCGTTTGCCATGCAGCCTACTCAGCGGCCATCCCTGGTGTGGTAGACGTGATGGCCGAGTGGGGCTCCCTCTATGTGCTGGTGCAAGAAGGCAAGCTGCATTGTCTCCGTGAGAGGGACACCCAGAGCAAGCTGGAGCTGCTTTTCCGCAAAAACCAGTACTCGCTGGCCATCAGGTAGGCATGCGAAGCTGTTTTTATTGATTGTGCTGGACGACAGTGTGAACTTTATTGAAATGGTTCTTAGAAAGTGAGTGTCAAGATATGCTTATCGTGCCCACTATGTGCGAAAATCACAGCAATGGTTTAATGGCACTTTGTCCACAATTTAATGCTCATAAGCCATTTACTTGATTTATTTAGAGCTTGTCAGCACATAGCATCTTTTCTCGAGTAGCCCAGAGCCATAACAGTGGTCGGTGTTTGGTATTGAAGCTAGAGCAATATGCTTTATACTGTTGAACCCATCTACGTTTTACTCGAATGTAAGCCGTATTCCTAAAGGCCAACACAAAAAAAACGTTGCCTTGAGTGTAGGCTGAACAGAACAAAATAAAACCAAAGTGGCTTGAAATTTTCATTCTTTAAACTGAGAGCTATGGCACGAAAAAAAGAAATAAAAGAAAAGGAGTGGGGAAAGGTGTCTGGCATACCTGCTGTTACTGTAATGGCAATGCAACCGATCTCTCTCACCCCCTTTCTTTCTGCTTCAGATTGTGTTACCAGACTTTGAAAACTGAGCTTCGCCTACTTTAGTCCATTAACAGTATAACGGCCGATCTACGTGTTCATACCACATGTAGCAAGTGGCAGTAGTCTATCCAGGCCTTTTCAAAACCTGGATTCCACTGCTGCCCTGACTAATGCAGCCATTTTCACTCACTTGAGATTATCTATGATAGGGTTCATGCAGCATATGAAATTGACGATAAAACAGCATGCTTTTAAGTGCAGTTTGTTCTAAAAAAAATGTAAAATTTGTGGAATAGAAAAAATTTGTAAGCCATGACTAAACCGAAATATTTCAAGGCAACTTTTGAGAAAAACAGTAACATCTCTTGCAAAAAGTTTTAAAAAGAAATTCATAAATATACACATAATTATGCAATTACTTAAAAACCTTTCTTTAAAAAATTGTAATCTCAGACCAACTGCTATATGAGTTAAAAAAATTTACATGACACATAGTGAAATATCAAATATTTAGTTGGTCCTACCAAACATTTTGATTTTCATGATGAAAAAATTAAGTTACAGCGCAGTGTCTTAGACCAATGTCGGTATTTAATGAACAATTCAAAGATACAATTTGAACAATGTAACCGTATTTACAAACTACATACTAATAAAGACGAACAAACACAAATAATTTTTTGAATTCACCACACTGAGGTTTCCTTATTGAATAATACTCTCATGACGAGACCCTGACATTGTTGTCGCCGCTCCTAGTTTGGTTCATTAAATTGCTTCTACTAGGGCCAGTATGAATGGAGAAATGCTAGGTTTCAAGAGAGCATGTGGTTTTGGATGTCCAGGTCATTGTGCCGCTTTCATGTGCTTCATATCCTTCGAGCTGAGACACCTTTAAAAAATTCTCACTGCCTGATCGAAATATGGGTTGTGCACAAATGACAACTCTAGTTTGCACACAATCATTGATATGGCACTACAAGTCAAGGTACACAGCATTTTTTAAGAAATTAGTGCTCAAAATCATCATTCATTGGTGATTCATGCATGGTGGTAAGGCAAAAGTTAACAAAGTTTGTTTTTGGTAACATACTTAACATACTTATATGATGTCATTCCAGCTTGGCACGGAGCCAGAAATATGACCAAGATGGTTTGGCGGACATCTTTCGGCAGTATGGCGACCATTTGTACAGGTGCGTTGCAAATGCTTTTACCGTTGCTAAAAGTGCTGCACATAGCTGGCTCTTTAGGGAAAAAACATAGGCATACGCTAATGTTATCTCGTTGTGCATTTTGTAATCATCATGTCTTGAAACTGATGTCAAAGCAGGGATTTTTTGCAAATGGGTGTGCTTTTCAAGTGGCCCGACCTCAGCTTTGCAGTTCAATTGTTCTTCTTGAGGTTGCTTAATTAGTAAACATTATTTGGCATTGGTCCTGAAATTTGATACTGTGTATAAGTTGGGAAATGTGCCTAGTTTCCAATGTGTCGTGCTTAATAGTCAATTTGGTGCAGTACCTATTCCCTCTAACACGTGCTATTGCATGTTGTAACATTTCTTTGATACCCACCTTCTGACGCAGCATAACAAAGAAACTACTGTTGAATTATGTAATATTGTGTTACATGGGCATTCGGAAGGGCCTCTAACCGATGGTCTAGTGCATCGGTGGTCATGTGCACGCTGTTACACAGGACGTTTCGAAGGGTGTCGGGTCAGTAGTTCAAGTTAACAGAGCACTTCCCACTCTATCAAAGCTTCGATTGCCATTGAGTGACAGAAGTAAAATCAGTGTGAACATTCCCTCTCGTTCACACAGTTCACATACTCACGATTAGAAAGAATATAATCAAACTAGTATGCTCTGAAAGTAGTGTATATGAGTGATTATAATTTAATATATTTTTGCCCCTTGAAGTGTGCGAACTGCACATACTCGACAAATCTTGAGCAGTGCCATACTCTTCCTTGGTGCAAGTAGTGATCCCCAGCTGGCACCTAGCTTCTCCCTGCTCTGTTCACTCCTGTTGATGCAAACTCCCGCCCCCATCACCTCTTTGAACCTCGTTAACACAACTTCCTTGAGATGCACACAACATTCAATTTTTATTTCTTTAGTATTGCACATTTTTCATGATCTGGTCATGCTGACTGGTAATCGTGCAACGAGTGCATAGTGCAAAACCCGGCTTTTTGGCGAGGTTAGTTTATTTTCGGATCTTTGTCCACCTTATGCAGATTGTTAAACATAAGTGACAGAGCCTTTCGCGATATGGGGGCTATGAATAGATCAAGCTTCCAAGACGAGCGAACTGTGTACAAGCATGTGAAATGAACTGCTGAATGTTCTTTACGCTGTTGTGGGCACTCGTATTGTGCCTCTTTCCGAAACCCATCTCTTTCTTCATGTGAGCGTGTATCCTTTTTTGAAATACTGATACACAGTCTTCATCACAACATTTATTTAAGCAGCTGTTAGGAGGGCAACCAATGGGAATTTTTCGTCTGTGCAGTTTTATCACAAGCCACTCTGTGTGTTCACAAATGACACATTGCCATTCTGAACCAAGCACTAAAGCAGTTTCTGTTTTAGATTCGGAAGTGGCCTTTCATGTAAAAAAAAAGTGCAAGTTCCTAATGTCATCTTCAAACAACAAATGTCTTGAAGCTCAATAAGAGCGGGGTGGCAGGGATACCAAGAAACTTGACTTTTGGGTTCATGAGACGTGTTTTATCTGAATTACAATTCTTTAGGTGTTATGTTTTTTACAATCTTTTGGTATTTGTGTGTGAGCCACTTATAATTTATCTTGCAGCAAGGGTGACTATGAAGGCGCCGTGCAGCAGTACATACGCACAGTGGGCAAGCTGGAGGCTTCATACGTCATTCGTAAGGTGAGGCTGTCATTCGAGTAATGGCTGCACGAACCTTCTTGCTTCGGTACTTCACTAGTTTTGAAAAGACTCCAAAGGAAATCTATTGCTAGGAAGCATCATTGCATACTAATGCATAGCTTGGTGCTAGTACGAAAGGTGGTACTAAAATTTTCGAGAAACTTATGCTGCATCAATACTATGTTATTTTGCCAGCATATTCTCAAACCGTGGCATCTGCTATGTAAATCCGGTGTTCGTACATTTGTTGTCCAGCGTTTGCTGTGCTGGAAATGACTATAGTCGAAGCGGTATTGTGGGCCCAACAATTGATGACCTTTAATGAAATCAGTTAACCATTAAACAGATTTGTTAAACAGCTGAACCCCTTTATAAGAGACACTGACATAGGAGACAAATGGGTATAAGGGACACCAGTATGCCTACAGTAAAATACGTGGAACAGGAAAATGCATACAAGTTCCCCTGCTTATAAGAGACATCTCATATGAAGGACAAGAATTGCTACCCGGAGCCCCGCCGTGGTGGTCTAGTGGCTAAGGTGCTCTGCTGCTGACCCGCAGGTCGCGGGATCGAATCTCGGCTGAGGCCGCTGCATTTCCGATCGAGGCGGAAATGCTGTAGGCCCGTGTGCTCAGATTTGGGTGTACGTTAAAGAATCCCAGGTGGTCAAAATGTCTGTAGCCGCAAGCGACTGCTGCAAGATTTGTTTTTTTTTTTCAAGCGTCAATCTCGGAGCCTTTGAAAATCCTGCGTAGTTGTCGCTGTTAGACAACTGATGGCATGGCCAGCACACAGCTAATAGGGTGCGTCGTAGCTTTGCCCAGCCTTCTCTGCAGTCTCTGTCTCGGGCGTGCGTCGTACACCTCGGTTGTTGGTGCTGGGAGTAGCTTCCGACTGTCGCGATTTTTTGTGTTCGTGTTAGGTCTCTGCTAACGTTTGTTGCGGTAGTGCCGCTAGTAGCTTCCCATCTGTCGCGATTCTGCTGCTCCGACTTGATTGCGTGTGCCTGCGGCAAATACAGCGCCAATACACTTGAGGAGAAAGCTGATATCCTGTGGGAAGTGGACGCCAGACTCTTGCCTTAGCAAGATATCGCGAAAAAGCATGGGGTACTGAAAACGACGCTATCTACTTATATAAAAAAATAGGAGGACTATTGAAGACGCCTTAGAGGCAGAAATTGTGAGCAAAAGGAGGAGGTTGCGGCCCTCAAAGTATCCTGACCTCGAGAAAGCGCTTCTCATTTGGATAAAGGAGATGCGTTCGCAGGACATACCACTGAGTGGCCCAGTCATAATGGCAAAGGCAGCGGACTTCGCCCTGCAGCTAGACTACGACGACTTCGCTGCTTCAGATGGGTGGTTGCACCGTTTTCGCGAGCGCTACGATCTCGTTCTCCATGCTGTGTCGGATGAAATGAACGCCGTCAACATGGAAACATGTGAAGGTTGGCGCTCCGAAGTGCTTCAAGGCTACATGGAGAAGTATTCTCTGCAGGACATATTTAATGCGGATGAAACTGCCTTATTTTTCAAATTGCTGCCCGCCAAAACTATCACGTAGAAAGGCGACATGTGCATGGGAGGGAAGAAAAGTAAAGAACGGATAACTGTGATGGTTGCTGCGAACATGACCCGGACCGAGAAGTTGCCTCTGTTTGTGATAGGCAAATCGAGAAGTCCTCATTGCATCAAGAACATCCAGTCCCTCCAATCAGACTACGGGGCCAACAAAAGGGCCTGGATGATGGGGGAATCGTTCGCGCAGTGGCTGGGGAAGCTTGACAAGAAGTTCGAATGCTGTGGCCGCAAAGTCTTGCTTCTTGTAGACAACTGTTCGGCTCATAAAGTCTACGTTGAGACGAAGGCCAGTGAGCTGGCCTTCCTTCCAGCAAACATGACAGCGGTACTGCAGCCCATGGACCAGGGTATAATTAGAAATTTAAAATAATTTTATCGGTGTCATATGTTGGAACGAATTATTTTGTGCAATAACTATCAAGTGACGCTCGTAAGTGCACTACACATGCTTGTGCGTGCTTGAGAGCAAGTGACAGCGCTTACGATAGCAAATTGCTTTCGCCACTGTGGCTTCAGCACTGAAGCTCTGCAAGCTGACGAGCCACCAGTGCTCGAACACGGCGTCACCGCCCCCATGGCAGACGTTTTAGAAGACGTCTGCTTTGCGGACTTTGTCGATGTGGACTCAAGTGCAGTGGTGTGTTGTGCACTCACGGATGGCGACATAATATGTCAGGTGAGAAGTGCAGAACTTATCGCTGCCAGTGACGATGATGATGAGGAGGACGAAGCACCAGTGCGGCCCTCGGCTGCGGAAGTCATGGCCAGATTGAATGCCGCCCGTCTTTTCTTAAGTTTTGAAGAAGGTGGAGAAGAGGCCTTCCGATAAATTCGCTCGTTAGTGTAAGAAGTGCTGGCTGTCGCCTTCAAGGAAAGAAGGCAGACCGCGATCACAGGTTTTTTCAAAAAATAAATTATGCCCTACTCGCAGTGTACTATTGTTGTTCACTTTCGTTAGTTCGAACTTTCGTTAATTCGAACCGAGGCGGCTTCCCCTTGTGGTTCGAATGACCAAGATTTTACTGTAGTTATGGTGGCTAGAGGAGGAGGTGTCAGAAACTGCGCGTGGGGGATGCAGCATTTTACAGCGAAAGCTGTTATGAGATCACAACACTGGTCTCGCGCAGCGCCGTAGTTGTCTGCCGCTGCCGACATCCGTAACTACATGGCACGATATTAGCAAAAAAAAACCTAGTATCAATGACACAGTGGGACTTGAGCCCTGGACTGCTAGGTGCCAGCCCAGTATTTTACCACTGAGCTACGCCGGTGCTTGGGACTTAGTGGCAAACTTGCCCTAGGCAGGCTTGATGTCGGGAATGGTATCGCATTATGACTAACAAAGCGTTTTAGAGAGAGACAACATTTATTTAAAAAGAAAAGTGGCTCATCACAAGTGGGGCCCTTCTTCTAAGGCTTCACTGGCCTTAGCGGCTCGGCGGGCGCGACCCAGGGTCGCCAGTTAGCTTCCCAGGGTCCGTTCAGCGAGTCGCATCTCCCACGACCATGTATGTACAGTCGAGCCCACATATAATGGCCCCACTTAAAACGAACTTTCGCTTAAAAGGAACAATATCCGCGTGACCGTGAAAATATACATTGGTTCAATGGCACAAAATCGCACTTACGACGAACGTCTCCGAGCGCCGCTGATCGGTTACAGCAAACGGAGTCAGCGGTCTGCCGACTTCCCGGGAAACCAATTTCGACCACCGATCAGGCATCGGCGAGGTGCCCATACATTCTTATTGTTCAACGCCGACCCTGCTTTCGCGACCCTCTAGTAGCCGCTCTCCCCAACCCATGGAAAGCTGTTTCCTTCCTCCATGCCCCGACCGCTTTTTGTTACGCACCCCTCCATCCTTTGTCCCCACGCTACTCTGAGCACCCCGCATTGCCAGGCAAGGCACGTGTTTTCACACTGCCACCGATCTTCCGAAAACAGGTCCGCCATCTACCCTGTTTTTGATCGCTCATACTGTCATTGGCGTCACCGGCCTGGAGTGACCAGACTATTGGCCAACATCGTCGGCCACCGACTGTATGCGATAGTCTGCATCTAGTGCATGCGCGTATGCTACCCTACCGACTCTGATAATTTGCAATTCGTTTCGTGTTTAGGACTTGTTCTCGTTCACTTCGCACTCAACTCGGCATGCCTTCCACACGCGTGCGGAAACGCGAAAACGGCTGTTAATTTGCGCGGAACGATTTACAAAATATCGAATTTCGTGAGGCCACTCATACCTGCCGGCGCAACAAAACGATTTTTGACCACGGCCGCCGGTTCTTCGAACACCCCCGCGCGCACCGATCCAGGCGGCTATGCTCCGACTTCTGCGCGCGCAGGTGCTCTTTCTAAGTTTTTCTACGTGCGGGTTTCGCGGATCTTTCAAGCAAACTACCCAACCTGCCTCTTTCCCGTGTGTCTTGGTTTTGAAAGCGAAAGTGTGACTGCTTGGCTTGAGTGTGATCCGCGCGTTAGGTGCCCCGTTGCAGAGCGCTTGCTCATAGCTGTTGACCACCTGGCAGCCAACTTGCCGCTTCGGGCATCCCGTTATTCAGCTGTGAAGATGGTGAATATGTCGTGGGCGGCGGTGACGGCTACATGCGCGCAGTACTGTTTTGCGACGCCCAATGCCGAGCATGAAGCTTCCGAACTGCGACGGCGATTTGTGGCAGCCCGTCGTCGACTCTGACCTGGAAGAGTGGGTGGGACATCTGTTGCGATGGTTTAAGTACGGCTGATGATGATGCCAACACTGTGAAACCGGGCACGGATTAGGGCATTGTGAATGAAGTATGTGGCGAGAGCGATTCGTAGGAATCGGTTTGCGAGAACGACAAAACTTTGGAGCCAGTGCCTCAAGCAGCTTATGCCACGGGCCTCGGCGAACGAGCACCCTGCCATTTTAAATGAACTCGAGACCGCCCTTAACGTTTCTGCTCTTCGAAACACGTGTATCGCGGACTTTCTGGGGGCAAAAATGTTTGTGTTTTCACTCACAACTTTTTTAAAAGCTATGTTTCATCTACTACGAACTTCGAGATACAGCGAACGGATGCCGCGTCACGTTCTGGTTCATTATAAGTGGGCTCGACTGTATTGGGTGTGTATGTCCTATGTCGACTGAAACGGGTAGCTCTGGACAGCTGTAGGTTATATATGTGTTAGTGTAGGAGTATCTCCGAACCACGGGCATGCGTTGGGATATCTTGCCAGGTACATCCTGTGAAGCTTATGCAGATTTGAGAATGTATTAGTCTGCAGGCGGCGCCAGTTCCAAGCTTGATGTCTATCGATATCCTTGTGGGGAGGTGCCCTGATGCGGCGATCTAATCTTTGTTTGTCTAAGATTCCAAGCCATGTCACTCCTTCAACTGTATCCTCTTCAGCAGCGGGTGGTAGTGCGGATCGGCCGCTGAGTACTCGAGCTTGGCAATGAACGAGTTCATTGCCATCCTGGCCCACCAGACTAACCCATGGTCAACGAGGAGCTCATTTCCCAACAGGTTGTTGGTAATATGCCCTTGAGGTACATGCGACAAGCTGTTCGAGACAACGTAAGCAGGGATACCCTGTTGGTCTGCCAATCGAATGGCGAAAGCGATGGCAGTTGCCTTGGCTGATGCGGAGGATGAGGTATGTATGGAGGCGGAGTTGACAAGTTTACCCCTGTTGACTACAGCGAGAGCAAAAGTGCGAGATTGCCCTTGCTGCTTAGAATAGGGACTGACGTAGAACAGCAAACGAACAACCAGGTATCACACAATGCGAATTGCATAACAAGTGGGCCATCCAATGCTCCAACACACTGCAAAAGCTTGTTCTTGATCACCTATTAACTGTGGCGCATACCCACTTCAGACGTACTTCCTCATCGTCGTCCGCTACTGCATGAACAATTGGCACAAAATTCCTCGCAATAGTTTAGCGGATACCATGCTTCTCAGAAGAATGACGAAAAATAGCATAGTGAATGCCAGCCTACTACCCTAAACAAGCGTTTAGAAAAGGCTCTGAAAGGCCGCTCTTCTAGCTTTCGCTGTGACTGTGCTGCGCCTTCCCCGCAGGCCTGGCGTTTTTTTGGTACTCGTCTATCCTTGTTAGATATCCATATGTGAGAAGCATCTTCAACAAAACAAGTGGTCATAAAACAAAGAGCAACAACGCGGCACCTTGGAGAAAATGAAAGGTGTGAAGCCAGTGTCATCTGTATTTTTAAAGAGGCAGTAGAGTGAAACAATGACTTTGTTCAAATCATTAAGCTGTAACCTTGAGTTCATATCTCTTGTGACCGACTCGTAAACTGTTCGTGTAAGCCGATAATAGTGTGCTCTCTGTAAAATATTCCATACACCATATATCTAAAAGTCATACTAGTAATACTAAATCCAGTCTCCTCCATGAACGACATGTGTTTGGGTATGCACTGCGCAGAACTAAGGATGTGTGACTTCCATATTGGCATAAAGCAAGCATGCTGTTTCCTGTACATTTTTTTACATTGACTAAAGCATTAAATTCAGAAATAAAAACAAGGCTCGGATTCTAACGCCATCCAGAAACCCAATCAGAAACCATCATCGTAGACCTACCAATGCTGTTTGTGACTGCTTGCCTTGCTTTTGGTTCTTTTCCAGTTTCTCGATGCTCAACGTATTGGTAACTTGACTGAGTACCTGCAAGAGCTGCATCGGCGAGGTTTCGCCAATGAGGATCACACCACACTCCTCCTCAACTGCTACACAAAGCTTGAAGAGGATGACAAGCTCACCAGCTTCATCATGGTGACCCTCCTATTTCTTCTCCTTATTTGGGAAGAATTGGAAATGCCCCAGTTATGGTGAAATTCCCCAGCTCAATGAACTTGACATGCTACTTATGAGAGCTTTTTTAGGGGCGAAGCTCCTTATGGCGTGGCTTGGGCGTTCCTCGTAGTACGTAACCACCAGTGGCACATACGCGAATAGGTATAACATTTGAGGTGGTGCCAGTGAGAGATTTCTTCTGTGCGTTGTTTAACAATAAAAAATAGTGCTCAATGTACATGCCAATGGCTGCTAATGGGGAATGAGAGACAGGAGCATTCGGCTTTTAGCCAACGCGCACGCTGCGATCCCCATTAGCAGCCATTGGCATGTACATTGAGCACTATCGGACAAGAAAGGGTTGCTACATTATACTCGCTGGGTGTAACCTCCTTAGTTTTAAAAAGGTTAGAAAAGTTTAGCGAGCGTTGAGCCGCAGGGCCATGAATACAATGAACTAGTATATACCATGAATGAATTCGAGGTGGTTAAAGGGGGGAAGCAGATACGAAGCGCAAGCCGTAAGAAGTTAAAAGCTGAATCCTCCTGTCTCTCATTTCACATTAGCATCCACCGGCATGTACATTGAGCACTATCTGACAGGAAAAGGTTGCTACGTTGCACTCGCTGGGCGTAACCTCTTTGGTTTTAGAAAGGTTTAGCGAGCGTTGGGCCGCATAGCCATGAATACAGTGAACTAGTATATACCATGAACTCGAGGTGGGAAGTAGACCCGAAGCACAAGCCGTAAGAAAGTGTGCGTGTACCACCTCTCGTTTAGTCCTCGGAATGTCCATTGAATGGCGGTGCTTCTATATGGGGAATATATGATAAAAAGATGCGAGATGGTGGGACTTGGAGTGTTGAATAGATGGACAAACGGACACACAGACAGATGCATGGATGGACGCATGAACGGACGCAGGGGCGGATGCATGAACGAACGCAGGGACGGGCGCACGAACAGACGCATGGACGGTCACTCAGACGGACTCATGGACGGACGAATGCTTCGCCCCACTCTCCATCATGCACTCCGTGGATATGCTGCCATTTTTTTCTGGTATTGGTTAGGTTGTAATGCAGGATTGTTGTAGTGTCGCACTTTCATTAATCTGTTCAAGTCAGTGGTGCGGCAGCAGTATCTTTGGTGGTGACTGCAAGCATATGAACGCTTGAACATTAGCTGTTATACGATTCTAAAGTATTTAGACGTTTGGTATTCCATGATAATTAACTCTGTATGTTGACCACTGCACAAAAAAGAAAATTTGCTAGTATTGCGGGAAGGGTGAAATATTGTAAGTGAAAACAAGCCTTACTGTTGCATTTAGGCAGCTTGAATCGTGTTTTAATAATGTGCAGTGGCATCTTGTTGTTGCCATGAAGTATGCGAGGCATTTGCTGCAGGGTGACAAAAACAGTACCGCGAAATCGAACAAGTTGCCGGTTGGAATTCTTATGATGGCTATCGTGATTATTACCAATGAGAAAGGCTGAAGAAGGCTTTCTTTTGTAATAAATTTATTCATTCACTACACTGCCCAAAACGAATTTTTCACAAATGTGCAGCGCAACACTTATGTCTGGTGGCACAGTTTGATGAGAAGTCGTGCCAGCGAGCTTACATCTGTAGGATCGCTAAGGCATTGTGCAGCATCATATTTTTTCAAAAGTTTTTGCTATGTTTAGCAGTGATTGGTAAGCACTCTTCATTGTGTATACTAGAATAGAATAGACTGCTGAACCTCCAATGCGTATTTCATGAGTATTTTATGGCCTTCAGCATGTGATAAAAGTAGGGAAAATGTGGCCTTTGAACATTTTATCTCAATGGCTATATATTACTATCAGGTAAACACTAGATTAGGCAGTGCTCTTTTTTTTTCTTTTTGCCCACTTGGACAATAGGATTGCAAAGATTATTGAGCATTTTTTTCTCTACAGAATCAACTATACAAAGTGATATATAAAATGAATCAAACTATAATGTGCATCTCTATTTGATGCAAACCTTGACATATTTTTCGCTCACCTGTGCATTGCGTTTAAGCACAGTATAGCCTTTGTGAAAGGTCTCTAGGAATGGATTGGGGGTGCTTGCAGGTCACCAAGGGAATCGAATTCCAGTTTTGTCTTGATAAACTAGGCAAGGCAAGAATGGCAAGTGCTGCATTGAAAAATTGTGGCTATGGGACCTCTAGGCAATATTTGAGCATGAAAGGAGCTGTGGTCAGAACAATACACTTTTTAAAGAGTTCAATTTGGTAACAAACAATGTAAGAAACTGCTGGCACATAATTTTTCACATTGCAATACAACTGGAATGCAGAAATGCCTATTGAGCAGTGTAATAAAGGACCTTGGGTAGTTGTAATTAAGCACAGTTTTCTACAATGACCTTGGGCTTGTGCACTTTCGCAACCGCTGCCATGAAAAGTGAACAGCACACTGCCCCTTTTGTTTGTCCTTCAAATAGCAGTCGTCAACATTGTTCAATTCAGCAAGGTCATGTTTTCATAACACCTAAAGCACGTCACCTTGTGAAGTGGCATGTGTTACAGTTGTTTTTTTTTTTCACATAGTTGACTGCATGGAGGACTTTCTTGCCATGCAAACAATAAGAGACTGGACTTCTTTCACTGCAGACAGAGGACGTGGCCTTCGATGTAGAGATAGCAGTGCGGGTGTGCCGCCAGGCCGGCTACTTTTCCCAAGCACGGCACCTGGCCAAGAAGCACGGCTGCCATGACCTGTACCTGCACATTCAGCTGGACGACTGCAAAGATTATGCAGATGCCTTGCAATACATCAGCCAGCTGGACCATGCTCAAGCTGAGGGCTACATGCAAAAATATGGCAAGGCATTGCTGGATGCGATCCCAGCTGAGACGACCCAGTTGCTTATGCAACTTTGCAATGATTTCAGTGGAAGTAAGGGCTCTGCTTCAGCGTAGGCGTTTCTATTTCATAGCTTTTTTTTATTCAGAGGCGGACATACGGCAGATACATTTGTTCACATGTGAATGGTAGTACTGAATTTAACACCAACTGAAAGACGACATTTCGGAGCTGGACCAACCCTCTTCCTGAAGGACGGGATAGCTCCAGCCAGTGGCAATGTATGGGGATTTTTTGGGCACGGAGAATAGTAGCAGAGGGTGGAAAGAAGTTTTTCAACAACATCGACCCCCTTCTTTTACGGAATGCATGTTTGCCTCGTGTACACATTGCTTGTGTGATGGTAGCTTTCGTCGTCTTGCACATTGAAGCTGTTCATGGATTCATCATGGTAGTCATGCTAAAATATTCTGTTTTGCAAAACTATATTTAGGTGTATATTACCGAAGTCTAGTCCATTATTGCAGATGTGGCTGAAATGCTTATTAAAAAAAAAGAAGCTTTGAGGATGTCTGAGCTTCAGAAAGAAAAAGAAGACAACCACCGGTTGGTAGGACAAAGCCACAAGAAAATTTGTACGGGTTTCTCGGAAAGAAAAGCGACTTAGTTGCCGGAAAATTCATCTTGTCTGGGGTCCTTTTTTTTTTTCTTAATCCTTCTGCCACATTGCGGGTTTCCGCAGAGCTCATTGGCTATGTTTGAGCTTCGTTTTCAAGAGTGGAATGCGATCGAATTATTAGACTGTGTTCGTATCTTCTTCCCAATGGCTAGCTTGGTTTCGCGTCTCAGTCCACACCTAAGCCACACACACACACACACAAAAAAGGCGTAGTGTGAACATGTTCATGCATGCACGCGACAGAGCACAGAAAGCATGCATGCGTGCTCTTTGCGCCATTTCACAGATTTTCTGTCAAGCTGCTGATGAATTTCTGAGTTGCGTGTACCACTAATGCTGAATAGTGTATATAATAGTGCATCATTGGTATGCTAGAAGATTATGTGTGTTGGCCAAGTCACTTAATGCATCATGCCATAGAGTGAGGGATCACAGGTTCAAATTCTCGATACCACTCAAACAAAGAATTTTCACACCGCACATGATCAGATATTAGCGTGAATGGTTAAAGAGCTTGTGTCTCAGAAAACCCACCACCGGCATCGGCCCCGCTGGTTGTGAGCGAAAAATTGTCTGTGCGTCTGTAACTGAAAAATAGTTACCGAGATAGCTGCGGGAGGCCGCTACTTGTCCACGCGTGCGCGCACGGTCATACTGAACAAGTTGCGCATTCGAAAAGAAAAAAAGTGCTCAAAGTCACGAGGCGCGGTAGTTTCTTTGCCTTGCCACCCCTCCCTGCTTAGCTTCCAGCGCTTTTTTTGGGATGAGGGAAGAGATAATGCAATTGCAGCATGCGACAAACTTTTGTAACTCCACTTGCACTGGACGAATTCTTAAAAGTTTTGCGGCATTGAGTTATTCGAAAAAGTGTTTCAGGGCCACTTTAACGCATTTTGTTAGGTGTCACGACGAAAACGAGCCTATTCGGCGATAATAGCGCAAAGAAAACACATGCACATCGTGACCTTGAGCACAATTTTTTTTTTCTTCAAATACGCGGCTTTTCAGTGCGATTGCGCACATACTCGTGGACATGGGGCGGCCCCGGTAATGACGAGCACGCCATACTCAAATCGGTTAATGCATGTGGCCAGAGCCGTATAATCCTTCTTGGCTGTGACAAGTCATTTCTCAGCTTGTCATTTGCCAAAGAAAAAAAGAAATTTTTAGCTTTGAAAAATTTATTGTGAATTACAGGCTAGGTTCTGTGCTACAATATTTGCCTCGCGTGTTCTCGGTAGCCTCGACTGCCGATCAGCAGTGTTTTCTGACCATGTTCAGTAAGTGTTGCAGGGCCCCTTTAAATTTGAATGGGGAGCTTCATGGCAAAGTGAATTTTTTCTAATTGGATGCTTTCACTGCTCAGCATTCCTATATTGCAGTGAAACCACTTTTACAGGTGGTGACATGCGGATTAATATACACCTATTCGTTCATTGAGAATACTCCGAAAATATTCGATAATATAAATTTGAATCAAAGCGAATTCGAATACTCAACTATTCGTTCGAATATTCGAAGCATTCGAATATTTGCACAAGCCTAGTATATGAAATTATTGTCAGAGATGTAGTACAGTGCTGCACTTTTACAGCAGATCTTCTAGGATGTTGGCACTGTTCACTATAGTGAATGATTTACATTTCTCTACATTTAACTGTTGTACTAATCCGGAGTTATACCCTGGAATACTTTTAGCCTGGTACAGGTTGTGGTTCTAACTTCAACCAATCAGATTACTCAATGTGTGATTGATCTTGCATTTCTTTGTCATGTTCATCTGTTGCCAACATTTTACAGTCCGTGGCAACTGACAATAAGGAAGTGGAAGAATACAAACAGAGATAAACTGGAGGTTATTGAATCATTGGTTAAAATTTTTTTCTAATTTTACATAATCAGTTGAATGAGTGGCATGAGCACAAGAGACTTGGGAGTGCTGAAGAAAACAGGAAAGTCGGCATTTCAGCAGCAGTTGGTCAGGTTGCCAGAAGGAGTAAACAAAGCAATTTACTTCTGCCTTTGCAGGTTCGCTGCACCGGTCACAGCCAGAAGATTTCATACACATCTTTGTGAACAATTCAGAGGAACTACTGCGATTCCTGGAGCATATGGTCAAAGTGCAGCCAGATTCATCGAGCCTAGTATACAACACGCTACTGGAATTGCACCTGCAAGCCTACAAACACGAGGAGAATGCTGAGGTGAGAAAACAAGGGGACCAGAAAAGGCAGTAAAGTTCATAGAGTGATGTTCTGAAGGTATGTTTGTAGAAGGAACATTGATGAGAGAATAATCAGTTTCTGTGAGTGGCGACTGATGGAGCATCGCTAATGATCGGCACGCTTAGTCCAGGGATCCACTGACTCTTCCATCATATGTAGTGATATATATCAGTTACAAATGTCCCTTGCATAGGAGCTCCCAGTTTGTATTGGACAGGCAATGCTATTAAATGTCAGTGAAGTATTCTGCTCCAGTAAGCCATGGGCTTCTTAGAAAACAGTTCTTGCTTCTTTATTATTTTGGTGACTGAATGCTCATGTGCTGGAAGCAATTGAACAAATACTCTATTTTTTGTCTCCAAATGACTTCAACCACTGTTGGCATGTCTCAAACGAAACTGCCATTTTTAAAGGCTAAATTTTAAATGCTACTCTGCAGAAGTATCAGCTATATGGAAATTGCTTTTCTAAACAAGAGCATCCTTACATTTTTGTGTCCCATCTGAGCACTGTTTTGTCTTATGTTGGTCTGTGCTACGAAAAACTCTGGAACTTTGACATTGGCTTGGACCTCAAAGGCAGTACCGAATAACTTGGACGCATAATGCTTGCACTATTTTGTGTACTGTGAAGCAGGAGCTACTGATTGCAAGAAATAAATCTTCCACTAATTTTGTTTGTTTGTTTTAATATGATATAGCCTAAACGTAACTGAAACTGGTGGTCTTGCGTTGCTCGCTCATGAAACCTACTTTCTCGGTGTTTTCCATCTTGGTCCTGCCACTGCTAATAACCTATTTTCACCATTGCGAATCTTGGTTGTCATGGTTTTGAGAAGGCCATCTGTTGTTTGCTCTCTGATGGCCCCGCCCATAACCCAGTGTTTTTATGCTGCATTTATGCTGTAATGCAGCCAGATACTTTGAATTCATGTGAATATAGTTGCCCAAAACAACATCGGCTTTCTCTATCTTTTTTTTTTGTTTGATAATCACATGCTGAATATGTAACTGAACAGTACCTTGTTTCATGATTTTTGGCACACTCAAGAAATAAGGGTTTTTTTTTGTGAATTTATCAATACTTATTTAGAGAGAACTGCAATTGTGTAAATAAAGTTGTCTGATAGCTCGTTTCTCAATTGAAACACTGGCTTCGCTTCTGTGTAGGCACGGCAAGCTCGGGAACAGCACATCATGGAGATGCTGCGTAACATGCAGGTGAGTGTGCACAGCTTTGACGAGTGAGGTCTCATGGAATGTGTCTGCCGCAGTCTCGATACGACCTGGACCAGGCCTTGGTGCTGTGCCAGATGAATGGCTTCAAGCCAGGCATCCTGCATCTCTATGAGAAGGCCAAGCTGTGAGTCGCTGTCGAAACTTAACTGGCAGCTCTTTTGGTACCATAACTGTTGGACATGTTTGAGGTGTATGGATCAGACCCCTTCTTCCTACTTTTATGGAGGCGGAAATGTTGTAGGCCTGTGTGCTCAGATTTGGGCGCACGTTAAAGAACCCCAGGTGGTCTAAATTTTTGGAGCCCTCCACTACGGCGTCTCTCATAATCATATAGTGGTTTTGGGACGTTAAATTCCACATATCAATCAATTCTTCCTACTTTTACTGCCTATAATAACTGAGACAGTTAACTGCAACACTAAAGTAATAAAAAATCTGCTTTGGATTTCAATAGCTGTTATGCATTTCCAGCAGAAACACTTGGCCGAGTCCACTCATGTGAAAAAAACATAGCTCTGTAGACAGGGAACCACTCTGTCGCTTTGAAATAGAGGGCATCGAGGGGGGAATAAGAACACAAAAATTTTGAAATGGTTGTTTGAATTTTGTGTGTAGGCTGTAGCTTCAGTTCCTACAGATAGCAATTTATCACTTTAATTAGTTTTTATATATGTCCTAAATGCCACCCTGCAAATAATAACTGCTAATAATGTTGCCTGTAACTTTCTAGTCCGCAATGACTGTTGGCTTGATTCGTTTATGACTAACGATCCCTTGATCCCTTCCCCTTGTTTCATTGCTTTAGAGCGAGGCTCTCATGATTGTCCACGTCACAAAGATTGCTCAAGGCCGGAAATATCGATAACAGTGGTAGCCCAAGTATAAGCCAACTGTTGATCAACTTGTACAGAAAATAACCAAATGCCCGAGCAAACTGCTCATTCTGGACACTGTCAAATTCAGCCATGTTGTCACATTCTGCCATTGATCAATGCTGATTGGCCCAGTGGCCTGCTACAACCTCTCTGATTGGCCTAAAATGCCATCATTACAAAAATTGACATTATGGTGGAATTGGACAGTGTCCAGACTAGCACCCCAGACTGCTCTCACGTAGACTGCCATGGGTGCCAGAGTGATAGGTATCGCATCTTGCCTGCACCTGGGCCAAATAGTATTTGTGTCTGCCTTCTTTTCCCCCACTGTGCGCTCTTTTTTTTTTTTCAGTTGCTAGTCAGTGTTTGTGGTGTCGTGACTTCTCTCTTGTGTTTGTGTTTGCACACCCTGTCTTTCTAACTCGAATGGTATCTATTAACTAGTTCAGCTCTCTGTTATTGCAATTCCTTTCCATTTGGTTATAGGAATTGTTACACTACTGTTTAAAAAATGCAAATATCTTTGTCTTCAATGTCTGTTGACTTCAGTTGCTTATATGTTGTTACTTTTATAGTGCTACTAAATCATCAAATCAACTAACTCGACTAGTTAAGCTTGTTGCTATGAGTGTCATTATTATGCGAAAGTTGCCATCTATAGATCGCGACTGCTTCCCTCAGAGGATGGTTCTCAACCATGCAGGAACGAGGATATCGGCACGATTATCGAGAAAGTGCTCGACAAACTGCCTTTGGCGTTGTACATTGTGCTCACAATCTTACAGGTACCATCAGATCCTCGCCTACCATATTGACCAGCATGACTATGATGGTGTGATCAAGCTGTGCGAGAAGTTCGGGTACGTGCAGTACTTCCTCGAAGCAGTGAGCTGGTGGTGACCGAGATCGTTACCTTTGCAGTGTATATGACCCCAACCTGTGGATTCAAGCCCTTGGCTTCTTTGCACGGGCTGAGGGGGCTAGTCAACACCTGGCCACTGTGCTACAGCATATCCTTTTGTCGAGAACTCTGTAGGATAGTGGCAAGCCCTCTTCGTATCAATGCATGCTTATACAATCCGACGTGCACATTGGCTAGTGGAATAAAGTTGAATTGCTTGATGGAACTGACAACCAATTTTTCTCAACCCAGTTTTTTACAGCACAACAACCCCCTCCCCCTCAGTAGAGGTCAAACCTACAGCGGCTGATTCCAAAAGAACGTAGATATTTTGTAAGCTGAACTTCTCAATCTGAGAAAACACTAAAAAAAGGCTGCTAAAAACTTCCTCCAGCAACACTGACAAGCAATAGTGATGCTTATTGCCCTTTTCACCAACTGTTTATTACACGCAGCATTGTGCTTTCACAGTAGGGAGTGCAACTATGCTTTTGCACCTTCATTTTAATATTTTCAACCGTCTTTTAATATGAAAAGCAGGTGGAATAAGTCTTCCGAACACTTGTCAACACGTGAAGTCTCTTTACCGCCTTGTGAGCCAAATGGTACTGGTACTTCTAAAACTTCTCAGCAGGTGCCGCGGGGCCCTTGGTGAATAACCTTCATGCTGCTGCTCATGATCATTGGATTATACATCAAGCAAAATCGGCGCCAATGTTCTGCTCAGTATAAACAAAGGTGTATCAGTACATATTATGGTAAAGAAGATTGGTTGCAATAAAAAAAGTGTACTGTGTTTTGACACTAATACAGAGACCATTAACCGTGTACATTAGTCAAAAGTCACCTGATTGGAATCACATGCACCACCAAATGCTTTTTAGCACGAATGAGCCCAGCTCGTCTCCGGGGCAAACGGTACAAGGCCTGAGGATGACTCCAGCTTGTCTGTGGTTGGGAAAAGGTTCAAATAGTCACCGTTTTGTACTAAAGAAGTTCATATTTCTCACCAAATATTAGCATTTCATATTTCATTTTTCGAGATCTGCAGATTTGCCAAAGCCATATGTTGAGTTGAGCTGTTGGAGGATGCAGACCTCCTGTCTATATATAGGACCATGAAAAAATGCCACCCGCATCATCCCACGGGGGAACTCGAGTGAATGCGTCGCAGAGGGCTGGGGGTATCGCGTAAATGTTGCATAACAGGTTATGGTTAGTGAATGGTTAACTGCTGTTTCGTCTTTATTATTTTTATTTATTGAATGAAGGAAAAGTGTTGCCTTCAACGAGTGGTGGGACGCTGATGTGCGATCCAGTGCCTACATATACGGGGTGGCCAGTGAACGGTTCTGCAGCTTGAACAGTCTGTTTTTCCTAGCAGACGCTGCCTCCATGGGTCTTGCGAGGCGAGAGAAGGGGGGAGCAAATAGTTGGCACGAGACGCAAGCATGCGGCACAATACATGAGGTGCGAGTATGCGCAGTGGGGGTGTGGACGCCGACGGCGAGTGACATGGTGCGACTAATAAATGCTCCGCATTTAAAAGTGTCAGTTCTGTCTAGGCATTCTTTGTTTGCTCCTTGACTGCTATGGCTGCACAGGTGGAAAAGGGGCGCTTACTGCCACCTGTGTTGGTAGTAGAGATGACGCGACCAGCGCCACTGTCATCATTGAGGGACTACCTTGTACGGCACCTTCAAGCCGAAAGCCGGCAGCTGGACGAGCATCAGCGGCTCATCACCCAATACCGCCAGGAGACTGAACGTGTCCGGCAGGAGATGAATGACCTGCGTAATGGCCCACGGATCTTCCAGGTGATGTAGTGAATGTGAAGCCACAGTCGTAGCGTTTCGCACCAAAATTAGGAGAAGGAAGTTGGTACAGTAATCATTCACAGTTATGGAAATGATGGGCCTTTGTGCTTGTGGCTTGGCCAGTGCGAATTATTTTTGCTGGAGCGAATAAAACATCATGCTAATTCCACTAATGCGACATGCTAGTTGGGTACTATGAGGAAGTTTTATCATAGAAAACGTGAATTATGTTCTTTGTGTAATGGTGAGTCTAGGGAATTCTATGACATTCAAACAATTGATATATCGCATCGAACGCGTTATTCGAAGGTCGTAGGTTCGATTCCTGCTCACGGCTGGTTATTTTTTCACCCTCATTTCTTTCTTCTTATTTACATTCCATTTGTTCTAATAACTTTCCCTATACATTCCTTGGCATTATTGTCTGTTAGATATTGTGTCAAAACACGGAAAAACGAGCCCTTAGGTACACACTTCTTTCCCTTATATATATATATATATATATATATATATATATATATATATATATAGTAAAATGGTATATACAATAGTAACCCATTGCAGCAGGCTGTAGCCTTCTTTTATTCTTATTTGTTTTTTTGTCTGAGAGCCAGATTCAAATAAATGCTGATCAGGAAATGAGAAAATGGTACTCAGTTTATAAGGGACACCTCATATATAAGACTAGACTTTTTCTTTGGTGTGCCTCTAATGAACAGGGGTGGAAGTGCCGTTATTTCTGCTCCCCAAGCTGCTAACAAAAACTGAAGCCACTTGCACCCTTGAATGAAGGGTTTAAATTGCAGTCATGGCTGTTGGGAACGTTGTCCTTTATAGAGAATAGACCACCTTTGATTTATTCTTGCAAGCACTACATAAAACTGCCATGCTTATGGCTTACTGTTACTTACCTATTATTGTGAAACCTTTATAGTCACTTGTAACATCACAAATGGTGTTAGCCTCAACATTGGTATAGTCATATACCGTATTTACTCGCATAATGAACGCACTTTTTTTTTTCGAAAAATCGGAGCAAAGTTGGGGGTGCGTTTATTATGGGGGGCAGATTTTATGAAAACTTTTTCGGGATGAGCAAAAAATGTAAAAAAAAAGTTTGGTCACTTACTAGCTTCTCGCATACGCGTAGACCGTTTGGAAACAGGTTCCTTGTTGCACTTTACTCATCTTTGATTGTTGATGGCGCTATCTTCTGCAAGGTGTCTTCGTGCCACCCGCACATGCCATAAAAGTGTTTTGCGGCTATCTTTTCTCGAAGATGTTGAACTGCAACCGTGGTATCTGCTGTGATCTCGACGGGTGCCCAGAAGCGTGCGCTACCATGCACTTCGCCAACTTCGCGGCAACCTCGCACGACAACGCCGTTGTCGTTTTACCTAGTAACCAACATTGTAGCAAGCTACCTCCTAAACATCAAAAGAAACCATCGATAACAAGATTAACGACAAAATACGGTCGCCGCCTGATTTTCACATGAGAAGCTTCTACGCGCGTCGAATAAGCGAAGCGAGAATCGGGGGTGCTATGTTGTGAAAATCGTCACGATCTTTTCTGGGTGACAAGCAATTTTCCTGGTTTTCCAGAAACATGAGGCGCGATAACGACGAATGACGCTTTGTGACAGCAAATCCTGTCGTCGTCGCTCGAGAATAGGTTGCATGTCGTTAGGCCTTAAAGTTTTGTATTTGCAGGAAGCGATCATCGGTCGGCGCGGGCAGATTTATGACCTTCACTCTCTTCCGCTCGTTGTGTGCTTATCAGCTGCAATGTCTCTACACTCCTGTTTGTGAACCCCACTGTGGCGCACAGATAAAGAAGATGGGAAATGTGTTGCGCACAGATAGAAAGAAAAACAATTTGGCACGCGGCAACGGGCGAAGGGGGGAGGGAGTGAGTCGAGGTGGCCGAGGGGGATCTGCATAATAATGAAAAAATGAGAGATCCATTAGGTACGTAGGCGCCAGGTGTCTGTTAGCGGGACTGCAGTCGATGAATGTAGGGGGTGCATTTATTATGCTGGGGGAAAAATCCATATTTTGACGACTGAAGTTGGGAGTGTGTTTATTATGCGAGTGCACTCATTATGCGAGTAAATACGGTACTATTTTTATTTTTTTGTTGCTGTTTGAGCGTGTTTGGCTTTGAGCATTTATGTAAACATGTGCATTCTGCTAGCATACAAGAATACTGTGGCATGTGCAAAATGCTATATGATTATGTGTTACTAGTTCTTTGTTTGGTTTCGACAAAAAGAGTCTGTTATGTAGATAAAAACCTTATGCTACTTGATGTGTGGAACGTACATTGTCAATTGTTTCACAAAGCCCAGCCATACCATTAAAAACACAGTTGCTTGCTGTTGCAGAGTGCTTTTTTTATAGTGCTCCACCTTCATTAAAACTGTTGTGCCTATTTAGTTGGCTTTTCCATTTCACTCTCATGCACAGGATGCAAAATGTTCAGGCTGCAATCACCAGTTGGAATTACCCTCTGTCCACTTCCTCTGTGGCCACTCGTACCACCAACAGTGAGTGATCCACTGGTTGTGTTCCATTGTACAAATGTGATTGGTCTGAGAGGCTTTGTGGCAGTTGCAAGCTCTTCAAACCATCTAGGAAGGTTTAGCCATAAGTTTGCAATATATCGCACTATTTATTTATTTACTTGTTTTTTCATTTACTTACTTAAAAATAAGAAGAGTGTAGGCCCAAGAAGCACTTTTGTGGAAGAAGCATAAAGAAGGAAAGAAATGTGGGTGACACAGAAAGAAATATTCAAAACAAAATACTAATTGTACAATGCCAGACAAAAACAATGTGCTATGAAAATCTCCCGCCAAGAATTGTAATATCTGTGCAATAAGGCAACAGGCAGTAATTGCACCTAGGTAGAAAGCCTTTTAGTAACGAGAAATTCAGGTGTTTTTACGTAATTCATATTTTGCTACATTCATAAATGGCACAAGGGAAGAATGAGTAATTGAAGTTAGTTTTGAAGTTGATGCTGTGCAAAATTCAGAATGGCAATGGCTTGTTAGTTGCCGTCTTAGTGGTATTACATACGCTTCAGGACACTGTTCAGAGTACCACTTTGTTTTAAAAATTATGAATTTGCCTTGGCGTGCGGGGAATGAAACTGATAAAGAAGCGATGCCATAATTTGCATGTTTCGCTATGTTGCACCCACTACACAGAACAGGCATTTTGGGTGTGTTGACATGTGTTGTTTGCCTTTATAGACCTTTCCTAAAGTTGTAATTAATGTTTTAAGCTTTCAAATCTTTCTTTGCCTTCACAAGAAACTTGCACTATTGAGTAGGACAGCATTCTGCTGTGCACAGTACTGCTGTCATGTCTGTAGTACCTTGTGGATGACGAAAATTCCTGGTCAAGAGAGACTCGTTAGCATATAAGGCTTAAAATGCCTTGATGCAAGACTTATCTTGTGCTTGATGAAAGTGCTTAACAGTACTTGTTCGGCAATCTGTTAGTGCAAAGTGATTTCAGACAAGCTGTATCTGTTGTTGTGCGCTTACTAATTTTGTGCATTTATGCTAGTGCTGTCCTGCACAACTCAGCATCAGGTAGCTGAAGGAGATGGCCTGGCCATCTGCTCAACCATATTCTGATCGAAATGAAGGTTATCTCTCTCTATCTGTGGTTAAAGGGGCCCTGCAACACTTTCCGAGCATGGTCAGAAAACGCTGCCGATCGGTAGTAGAGGCTCCCGACAACACACGAGCCAAATATTATTGTGCAGCATGCGGCCTGGAATTGACAATAAATTATAAAGGTCAACTGAAAATTACTTTCTCTTTGCTCTACAAATGACAAAAGATGCTCAGAAGTCGCACGTAGCTAACTCGTCTATCATCAGCCATTGGCTGATTTGAACATGGCGCGCTCGGTCGTTACAGTTGCCGCGGGAGCCCGCGACTTGTCCACGTGTGTGTGCGCGATCACAATGAAAAAGCCGTGCATGCAAAGAAAAAAAAAGAAGGAAAGTGCTTGAGGTCACGAGGTGCGGGGGACATAGTTTCTTTGCCCCTACCATCCCTCTCTACTTAGCTTCTAGCACTTTCGTCGAGACGAGAGGAGAGAGAATGCAATTGCAGCATGCGACAAATCTTTGTTATTCCACCCGTGCTAAACAGATTCTTGAAATTTGTGTGCCGTCGAGTTCGTAAGCTCTTCCAGTGAATTCATTCCATGGTTACTTGAAAAAATGTTTCAGTGCCCCTTTAAGACCACGTGTTGGAGTTCTTGTTGAGTATCAGCGACTAAAGTGCATTATTTTTTAATGGCTTGCTGCAGGTGTTTCGAGAACTATGCTGAAAATGACACCGACTGTCCTGAATGCCTGCCGCAGCACAGGTAACTAAAAGACCTTTCTGCCCTTAAGCAGTGCAATTTACAATTTTATTGCATAACGTACAATAGAATCTCAGATACTCCCAATAACTGCTTGTACCTAACAGTGACCTCTTAATTTGTAGTTTTGAATCTAGGTCATGCAAAAAAACTCATTCGTAGGAATAAACATTTTCACAACTCTCTTTAAACAGAACCATAGTGCTAACTTTAAGGAATGTTTCCTGAAAGTGAGATATTCCTGAGAGTATATTTTTGTGGCACCCATCTCCTTCTGTTCCCCTAGCCATTTTATAGGCACCAAAGGTGCTCTCCCTTCACAACTGTTTGTTACCGAGCCATCAGTCGAACTAACGATGGCAATGTTTTTCTGAATTTCGTCACTATCACGGGGCAAAACAGTGGCTACATTCACTTTGTGGTTACATACTACCTAAAAATTTTAAGAGGGTGTGTGGCACTTCAGGCAGCACATGTGCATATTCTTCATTTAAATGCAACTCCCATTAATCAAATTAATTTTTTTGATTTCTTGAGGCTCCATCTAACGAGATATTATTGGTCACTAGTTTGAATAGGCTTTTTTTTTTTGGACTAATATTTAAAAACATCTAGGCTGCACTTTGTGAGCACAGCTACAGAAATGTTGGCTTTCTGTTTTGCTGGTCATTACCTGGTTTCACTGCAGTTTTGCATACAATCATCCTTCTGCATTAATGTACACTTTAATTAAACCTTGTTTCTACTACTGATTTACTGCACACCGAAATGATGACTTGCATTTTGCCTGTGCCTCTGTTGTGATCAGTAGCATCACATTAAGCTACGTGTTCATAAATATAATGCTGTTGTGCAATTCTCACAGCATTCCCTTGATACCTTCTGATGGCTAAGAGACATGACAAAGGGTAATTCTGGACAGCTGAAAAACATACGTGAATAACGAAAAGTGGAGTAATATTACTTCAATAATAATTGCCAGATGTCTACCAACCCAAGGCAATGTATAGTGTGGTATGCAGGGTCTCGTCTAAATTGTGTCATTATAAATAGTTAATAAAAACAGTCTCTGTGTGTCTCAAATTGGTGTAGTGTAGTTTTGAGCCATACCGAGCTTATCGTTAGTACATGCATCTTTTTCAATCTGCCGAGCTCATATTTGCTTGATGAACTTTTCAACTAGTAACTGTAGCTAGAAACCTTCAATAAAAACGTTGCAGTAGCGCTTTTTCAGAAACGTTGGATTTTTTCGACTTTCCCACTCAAATTTTTTTCCAGCCTTTCTTTTTAAAGTGTGCAAAATTTTAAAAATACATATGTACCACATTACTTCCACCTAACGCACAGGGCTTTCAGTGCCCTCACATGTAAGTTTAACGAATTATCAAAGGTTACTCTGCACACAGAGGTCAGTAGAACTGGAAATCGGTGCCTGCAATAGACATTAATGGTAGATTCAGGCAACGAACAAAATCACTCTTTTGGCCCTTGGGCTCATCTTTGTGTGACCTTCCATTTATGGTTGGGGTAGGCCACAGCTAAGCTGGGGATCGGGGGGGGGGGGGACCAACTGTGTTGAAGCATTTTTACGAGCTGCCCGTCTGTATTCTTATCTTTGGGCTAAAAACTTGCAGTGGTAGGGTTTCAAGGCTGTTTTTTTCTTCATTTTTTCTGCAACCATGCTGCGACTCTTTGATCATGTGGCTTGTCTTTGAAGATGCACACACAGCATCGTTAGCTATTAAAACTGGCCTCCCTCCTGTTTCGGATTGTGCATGTGTGCAGCGCAGGTGGATAGACCACTCACATTTCTTCTTTTCACACCACTCAACCATTCGCAGATCGGTCCATTGTCTGAACACACAGGTGCGAGTAGGGCCGTATGTTTAGATAAAACTCTTTTTGACGAAAAAGCTTCCGTCACATGTGAGTGAATCTTTTTATCTCAGTCCATCACTCTGTCATCCTCGCCCCCTGCATTATGTTTCTTCATTGGTGCAAACAGAAAAGAAAAAAAAAGCCTATGCTGCATCAACTGATGCTGACTGTTTCATATGGCAATACCCTGTAGTCACCAGTTTTTGTTGCCAACATGACCAGATGTGAGTGGTGACGCGAATGGTGACTTGATGAAGGGGTGACTTTATGCGAGTGATGACTAGCAACACTGTGTGTACAGAGACCCAGAGAGGGCTTTCTTATTTCTTTTCGTGCCACGGCCACAGCTTGTAGCACTGCCATGTCGTTTGGCATTGTTGATTGTGACGTGACAGCATTCTGAACTCAGTGTGTGTGTTTAGTTGAAATGTTAACCGGAACATAGCTGTCGCATGTTAAAGGCACTTTAACCAGACACAGCACAAGCTAGTAATACAAGATTGAAATGGCACATTTACTCCTTGCCCCTGCAGCAAGGTGCTGGACATTCTGCGGTCTCAGGAGCAGTCACAAAACCTCCACGAGGACTTCCACCATCAGGTAAACACACTCGAGAAATGCTCTTATATGTGCCGACATTTAGTATGTGTCATCAAGTGGGCAGTAAAGAAAATGAAAAATCGAATTAAGGCAAACGTAAACACAGGAAAGTATACATGAAGACACATTGCACAGACTTTCCACAATATTTATTTGTGATCCTAAGCATGTATAGAGGCATGCAGAGGCGAGATAATGAGGAAATAAAAAAGATACCGCTAGTCAATGGCCCCATGATTAAAAAAAGAACGCTCGTTTAGCTTGCTCGTGCAGAGATTCTTGATAGTACTAATAGGTAGCACACCAATCAAGCTGCATTTACAGACAATGAAATAACATGAAAACACTGAGTTTGTTCACCACTGCTAAATTATGACACCGGCTGTCACATTACAGACTGTGGGAGAATTAAGTCAAGGTTAGTCAAGTCTTCATTACCAAAAAATCATAGTGTAGAGCAGTGTTGGTTGTTGTCGTATTTAATCTCAAGTACTTTCTGAGAATGTGACATACTGATGTATTATAGTATTAGCACCTTTCTCATAAGAGGCAGTTTGTGGCCTACCAATGGAGATTCTAGTATTTCCACCCTTTGCCTTTTGAAAATATAGGTGATAGTGTCATTTACAGAATGGAAAGAAACGCATGTTGTGCAAGCAAATTCTACCTGTCTCGGCATATCAAGCACCCTCTCAATAATATCACTGTGAATGCAGTACTGCTAACTCCTGCACCAGTGAACAGGCAAACTTTTGCGAGATTCTCTGTTGATCCGTTTTAAGCTGTTAGTAAATTTGCCCTTGTGATGCCATTTGCTAGTTTCCTGGTTAGCTTTGTTGGCATGTGAGGGCTTTGGAAGGGCATTGGTCCTGGCTTCGATATTAGGATCAGGACCAATTTTTCGGCAACTACCAGGCTTTGAGAAATCTATACGAATTTTCTTATGGCTTTGTTTTATAAAGGTGTTAGTCAATTTTCTAGACTTGTGCGAATAGTGAATTTTATAAGCTTGTGGGAATATTCGAACAAATGGTAAGAGTATTCGACATGAACGAATAAATGTATACTAAACCGCATGTAATTGCCTGTAAAGGTGGTTTCACTGCAGTATAGTTGTGCTAAACCGTGAAAGCACCTAATCAGGGGAATTTTGCTTTGCCGCGAAGCCCCTTTTTAAATTTAAAGGGGCGCTGCAACAGTTTTTGAGCATGGTCAGATAACGCTGCCGATCGGTAGCCGAGGCTTCCGAGAACACGCGAACTGAATAATATAGCGCAGCACGTGACCTGTAATTCAAAATAAATGTTCAAAGTCAGATAAAAATTGCTTTCTTCTCTCTGCAAATGACGCCACAATGTCAAAAATCACTCGTCACAGCCATTGTACCAGTCATTGGCCGATTCGAGCATGGGGCGCTCGGTCGTTACTGGGGCTGCTGCGGATGGCCACAACATGTCCCCGCGTACATGCGCGGTCGCACTGAAAAGCCGTGTATTCAAAGAAAAAAAAGAAAAAGAGTGCTCAAGGTCACGACACACACGTCATGTATTTTCTTTCACTCTGCCATCTCTCCCGACTTTGCTTCAAGCGCTTTCATCGGGACGAGAAGAGAGAATGCAATTGCAGCATGTGGAAAATCTGACTCCGCTCATACTGGATAGATTCTAAGATTTTTGTGGCGGTTAATTCATAAGGCTATAGGCTTCCTTACTGAATTCATTCCATGGCTACTTCAAAAACTGTTTCAGGGTCCCTTTAAGTAAACATACTATCCTCAAATCGATTGATCAATTTTTAAGCTTAAAAGCTTTTTTTGCCGGCTTATACACTCTAGTTGTAATGAACAACATTACGTATTTTAGAGGTTATCACTTGCATTCCACTGAAAGTTAAATCCTGCTACTTCTGAAAGTTGTCTTCCTTTGAATGGAAAAAAAAAATAATAACGAAAGCTCTTGCATAGAGGCCTTGTTAAAAAAAAAGAATATAGTGCAGGTTAAAGTATGCCCATTTTTCTTTATACGTTATATATTCTACTTGGATTCCACACGAAATTATTTGACCAAAGTCACTATTTGCTTCAAACCTGAAATTCACTATTCATACAAGCCTAAATTTCGGGTTCGAAGCGTATTCAAAGCGAATAGTGATTTTGGTCAAATAATTTCGAATTGTATATATGACATGCAATGAATAATGGGCATATTTATCATGACCTAAGTAACCTGCACAATATTTTTTTTTATGAAATAAGGCCTCTATGCAAATCTTTTTTTTTTAGCTCAAACGAAGTCAAAACATTTTTGAGTAGTTGCAGAATTGGACTTTCGTTAGGATGAGAGTCAAAGCATGTGCAATATGTAACATTTTAAAATTTATTATATTTAGAGCATATAAACCGTCATAAGCTTTTAAGCTTAACAAAATGAATTTATTTGAGGGCAATATGTTCGTTTTAAGGGGCTTTGCAACACTTTTTCAAGTAGCCATGAGAAGGATTCACTAAAGAAGCCTATTCCCTCATAAATTCACCACTGCTAAAGTTTTTAGAATCCATCCAGTAGAAGCGGAGTTGCAAAGATATTTCGCACGCTGCAACTGCATATGGAAGGATTTTCTTTTAGCGCGAGGTGAAATGCAGAAATAGGAAGGGATAGACTGACAAGACAGGGCGCTACTTGCAACATGTTCATTTTCGAACACCAAGCCACTTTTAAGCCATAATCGTCGGGCAGACAGATAAGCAATGTAGCATTCACTCAGATAACTGCGTGGTTATGATATATAACTTTTATCTGCATCACCAACTAGCCCACATTGAAACTCTCATCAGCTGCGATAGCATTCTCTTCTCGTCCTGACGAAGGTGCTGAAAACCAAGCAGGAAGGAATGGCACAGTGAAAGAAAATACGTCGCATGCACCACGTGACCATGAGCACCTATTTTTTATTCTTTTCCTTCGAATACACGGCTCTTCAGCGTGATCGCGTGCGCCTGCGTGGACACGTCATGACCTCCTGCTGCGGCCCCAGTGACGATCGAGCGCGTCATGTTCAAATCAGCCAATGGATGATGCAATGACTGTGACGAGCAATTATTGAGCTTGTGGTGTCACTTGCCGAGACAGCGATTTTCAGCTGGCCTTGAGAATTTATTGTGCATTTCAGGACGCATGCTGCACTATAATATTTGGATTGCGTGTCCTCGGAAGCCTCGACTACTGATCGGGAGAGTTTTCTAATTATGCTGTAAAAGTGTTGAAGGGCCCCTTTAAATTTGAAGGAGGGCTTCGCAGCAAAGTAATATCACCTGGTTGGGTGCTTTTCATGGCTTAGCACTACGACACTGCAGTAAAACTACCTCTACAGGCCGTCGCATTCGGACTAATATACAGCAATTAGTTCATTTCGAATACTTCGAACTTGCAACAAATTCGAATCAAAACCGATTTGAATATTCACACAAGCTTGCAATTTTCCTTTCCTAACCCTTCCACCACTTTGCGAGGTTTCGCAAAACGGATTTGCAACATTCAGGGACACCATTCTATATTGGCCATTCCATTTGAAAAAGCGCTTTAGTGTGATCTTATTATTCGCACAACAGAGCTCAAAACAGCACAGCTGCCTTGAAGCTCGCTGCTGAATTGCCCGCACAGCTAGCGCTCTAGCCATGCTTCTTCAAGGCTAGCATAGACGCACTGCATTACATTGATTACGAGCCGTCTCACAACCTCCCTGTCATCATAATCTGCTGTAGCTGCCTGTGATGATGAAATGTGTAAATGGTCCCATAAAGAAAAAAATTCTTTAATATATACATGGTTGCTAAAAAGATTATTGACAAACATAACATACGAGCTGCAATACAGTTATGTGCGCCTGAAAAAATTCAGATGCCAGTCATGCAAGTGCTCATGTCCCATTCTATAAGACTTGACATTGAAACTTCACTAATAATTTCAAGCTTACGGTGAGCATTATCATGAAACAACCCTAGAAAGAAAAATAAAATCAGACACGTTTATGGCACAGGGTAAAGCCACTTTTTGAGCTGTGCAACTTCAGTTTGCGCCAGCTGCGTAAACATTACAAGTGTCTGAAATTTCGGAGGCCAGGTAGGCTGCATTTGTGTGGTGACGTCAATGTTGGTTGACCATGCAGCTGGAGCGCTCAGAGGATGGCTTCTCGGTGGTGGCCGACTACCTAGGCCGGGGCTTGTTCCAGCGGCTTACGCTTTTGGCACCAGCCACAGCAGCAGCAGCAGGCCCACCAGCAGCAGAATTGAGGGCAGCCAGGTCCTGATGAGAGCCCATGTGCTGTGTGTAGTAAAAAGTGTGCCCATATCACTACAAGGGATTTCTCCAGGTTGAACACAGCCAGGCGCTTTATCAGCAGCTGTGCTATGTGGTGCCCTGTGGTGTCGTCACACGTAGAAGTCTGGCTTCGTTTGTGTGTTGTTATTTACAAATTAAAGATGGTGCTGTAACAAACAAAAGCAAGCACCAAATTTTTATTCAGTGGTTAAGGTGTATTTGACGAGTTGTTTCTTGTGTTTGCCATGGTGGACCAGTGGTTACTCTGCTCAGCTGCCGTGAGGCTTAGGTCGAACTCATGACAAATGACTGCAACTGGGTGTTTCATGCAAATGAGCAGTTTCTCAATGTAAAGCATAGCATAATGTTACATGTCTTGCAGTAAACTCACATTTTTTGCAACTCTTGCATTTTTTTTCAAGTTCCCATCCTGATGAACTGGTGCTGAAATGTAAAATGAGACAGCTAGAGGCAGATAGCAAAGCTTATTGATGTTCCAGGGTAGTTTTCATTGTCACTGCTGTCTGAGTCTGGCCAAACCGCAGTATTTTCGGTCTCACTGCAGCTCGTTAGATCAGGTGTAATCTAACAGGAATGCAATGATTTGCTATTTTTTGAAGCATGTATGCGCATGCACGCTTTTAGCGTCGAAAATTTTTGCTTTCCACTTGAAGAATCTGGCAACTTTGGCATAAAGAAATTGAAGCCACGTGGGAAGAAAAAAAAACTACATAAGGAAAAAAGCTTTTTTCCTTCATGATCGATGGTGCAGCGTGTCCATGAACAATGCCAAATGTCTCGAAAGCGGCTATTCAAACAATTCAATCACAGCAATTGAAATCGTGGGAACTCCATTCACAGTGATCGGAGGTTACGCGTAAGTGCTCTCACAATAATAAAGTTGCTCTCAAATGTAATGCCTGATGGATGTTTCACTTGCCGCCTCTGCACACAGACTTCAGCTTTGGCAGAGGTGCAACAGCTGCACCATTGTGCGCCAAACTTATTTACTTGTGCCATCCTTGGCCGCAACACCTATGCTGTGCCAAACTCGCTTAAGAGCGCTTTAACGCACCGCAGCATTCAAATTTAGCCACAAAACGTGAAAACCATCAAGCTTCGTGCCTAGAAGCGCCTTAATAAAACATCGTTTCAGTTTCGTGAAAGCTGGGATCCCTCCAGCAGCAGTCGTGAACTATTATTCTAAGGGTGTGGTCGCGATCGCTAAGCGCGCTTGCCATCACGGCAGGCATCGGCATGAATGTTTAAGAACACTTCTATGTGCTGCGCTTTCAACGCCAAGAGACTGCCAAAGGAGCATTTCTTCTTAGCATGACCGTATTGCTTACACCAACATTTTGTTGAATTGTACAATATTGTAAAAGAGTTGGCTGCCAGCCTTACAATATTTTTGCTATCGCATTCATTGTTTCGCTCTTCCGCTGAACAAAAATTTTTGTTTTTATAACTTGATGGCAGTGTTCAGAAAAGGAAAAAAAGGATGACATACAGTAACTGCTCAAAAGAAGAAAAGGTGGTGTCTAGCAAAGACTGGTGCATAGGACTGTTCATCGGGTGTATTCTCATTAATTGGGCACAGTGCTCCATTATACAGGGCTTGTCAACCCGGCGGTTGACGCTGGCACGTTCTGGTTTTAAAGAATGGGCAGACGTACATAGCTAAAAATGTCACAGTTGCACCGCAAGGGTGAAGCAACGAATGAGATAGCAACAAATTGTAATGTTATACAAAGTGAGGCTGGCTGCCAACGCTTTTGAATACATTCTTGCCTAACTCAGGCAGAGAATATGGCTACTTCAGGAAGAGCAACACTTCTTGCGCATTCTTTTCGCGATGCGGGCAATGAGAGTGAAGTACGTAGAAGCGTGTGGGAGCCTCGCGCTTATGGCTTCCGAGCAAGCCGTGCACGCCAGAGATTGCAGCCACGTCCTTAGAAGCAATTTTCTCAGTTGTTGCTCAAGTGCCACCCCCCCCCCCATTTCCCTCGCTTCTTTTTATGCTCTTTCAAGACTGGCGGAGTGCTTCTCTGCTTCGACAACAGGCCTCCCGGGAGGGGAAGATGCTATCGCATGTAGCTTCCTAGCAACGCAGATGGGCCGGATTGTTCAATCTCTGCTTCAGCCGTGCTTGTTGCCCCCACTCACGTGCTTTTACCTAAGAATGAAACATGTGATGCACTGGGGTATGCTATCAATTTGTATTTATATGAGACATGACAGCAATGGCGAAAAACCGCCGAGTGCCCACATAGTTCCAATCGCAATAATAAGGCTACTACACAATTTAGAGGAGTGTTTGAAAAATGCAGCACTGGACGAATATTGCTTTAAAGTGCTGCGTAACAGGCCTACATTTGCCCTGAATGTTTTGACTGCTCTAAACTCGCTGAAAAAGACCTTTCTGCGGCTCCAAGCCTACTACAAAACGTCTTTCTGGCTGCTACAAAGGGCACTTTTTCCTGCTCCCAAGACTGCTCCGAAACCCATGTACTCTGTTCCACCCCTGCTTTGGAGATGCACACACACAAAAATTGGCAAAAAAAGAGGGTGGCTCTGGACTTTATTCTTGCCTCTGGGCCCTATCGATGCGTTGTGCACTTTATTTTAACGGGTCCTGAACCAGCCCTCCTGCTCGGAGAAAAGACAGAGTGTAAAGCATAGACTGCTGTGGAAAGGTCAGCCAAATCTTTCAGTTGTGTGTGGCATGAAAAAATCTTAAGTGGAGCCTCAAGTGCACCCTTTTTTCAGGACCATCAGACAATTGCTGCTTTCAGCCGATAGCTGACAAACCAAGGGCAGCATTTGAATCAGATGCACTTTATGCAATAAGGTGCAATCCTGTGCTGGAGAACACATTCTATAATGAGCTAAATTAATAGTAGCAACACTAGCACATACTGGAACAGTAACAGATAGGCCACATCTTTTGACGCATGCTACAGGCCATGTTTCACACACACCATGTAGCTTTTTCCCCCTTTTAGTGCGACAAATCCTTCTGTCATGTTTGTACTTTACAAATAAAAAAAAAATTGCAGCAATCGATTTGTGAGGCATCAAACTGTCTTACTGAGGTCAATCGGTGATTACTTAGAAAGGTAAATCAGGGCAACTTTAAATTGTCACATTACCAATATACAACAACTATTACCGATGTTATTATAGTGTGTAACGTGGTTTTTTTTTTATTGGTACCTCAAGGGTCCCGAGGGACAATACATGAGGGGTGGGTATCATAAGTAAAGAGAAAACAATAAACAATGCAATTAATGCAATATAAAATGTAATGCAAACAATATAACAATGCAATTCACATGCGTATTGGTGGTTTCGCCCAAAGGCAAGTGCTAACCTGACGTATTTGGCGTGCAGCGGCATCATGAGTGCCAGTTTGACCATGTTCCACCGTGTGCTGCTACCATACTGCATCAGGTTGAGGCAGCGGGCCACGTGCGAGTGGCAGTTGTCGCAGAACAGATTGTGCTGCATGGTCAAAGAAAAAAAAAAAGTTCTGCGACAATTTCTCCTAGCCTGACAACGGCCCCCGTGATTATGGCACAGACTAGACTGAAAACCAGGGCCCACCTTCAATGTCAAATCACAAGATGTAAACAACTTCGAAGCAGGGCGTGCACACTAACAGTGTACAAAAGCACGCCCTACAAAAACCAGCAGTATAACTGGAACTCGCTATTTAGTACGAATTTGATTACAGTATTTTAATCGTAAACAATTTTTGTTTCTACTATAGTTATTGTTTAATATAAATGACTAAATGTCCTCCAAGTTCGCTGTCTGATTCTTGGTATGGGTCATAAAACTAACGATTAAAATAGCATACCATGCTCGCAACCTTCTTTTGCAACGCCACGTGTATTTCGGACCTTTTTGGTCAGGTCCCTGAGCATATATTTTCCGTTGCACTACAACATTTTTGTGAATCTACTGCCATACTAGCTACGGTGTTTATGGGAGCCCAACGTGTCGGTAAGAGTAAACAATGGCCATAGCCCTGCCCCTCTGTCAACTACTACTTATACTCTTAATTGCAAAGTTCAACTAAAAAAGATGTATCATTGTGCCCTTTTGGTGCAGTGAGGCCACCTTGAGACAACATAGCATGTGTATGAAGTTGTCAGCGACGGGTCCTGTGTGTCTACAGGGAATTCCGCTTGCCTGGTTTTGTAGCGCCTACTTGCTAGAGCGTGCAGTGCAAACAACACCCGATTACTAATATGTATATTGCAAGCTCAAATATGGCAACGAAGTGAATTCCAAATTAAACAATGTACATTGTGTTGCTAATGTGGATGCTTGCATCGTGTGAGAAGCTGTACTGGGTGGTAGCTTTCTTCCCCATGCACAATATGTGATGCAGATCACAACAAAGATGCATCCACTTTTTTTTTTATTTGAATATACTGCAGGCTCACTAGGCCCTTGCAGGGGTGGTTGCATAAGGCAACAAAAAAAGCAGTCATAAAAATTGATGGCTTGTACTTTAGAAACACAGGATTCCACGGTGCTACTTTGCACAACACTATCAGGCAACTTGTGCCACCGAGAAATTGTTGAGGGAAAGAGCGAATGTTTATGTAGGTTGATGCGACTAGAAGGCTGTCGAATAGTTTTGCTGTGGTTTGTTCTTGATGAATGTGAGGCATCTTCTTCACCTTTTTCCACCGAACAAGTACATAAAGTGTTACCGAGGTATCTGAATTTGTGTCATTTCTAATATTTCACTAAAATATATTTTATTATAGAAGTACACTTGGCAAAACAAACTTTTTAAACTTTGAGAATTCAGTGCTTCACAGCTCTGCTATTGATTTACTTGGAAGAGCCACATAAAAAGATAGCAGTGCCCAAGTTTCAGTTATAATGCACCTTTGTAAACATTAAAACTTACCGATTGTTTCCCAAAAAAATATTGTCAATTTATTAAGGTTCCCATGTTAGTCATAAAGCAGCTACGTAAAATTCCGAGCTTTTTGATTGCTGCCAGTAATGTGCAGACTTTGGTGGAGTTATGAATTGGAACTTTATATAAAGATTTGTCATATTTTGCACCATAAATTTATAGCTTAAGTATTGGTGTTTTGAATGGAAGTAAAGCAGTATTAGCGCTACGAATACCTTTGAAAATTCTTAGGTGAAAGTTGAAGAAAAAAAAGCATAGCAAGAGGCAATAACAAAATGAGATCTTCATTAGAAGTACTGAGAGTAGAACTATATGATATTATACAGGAAACCCTCTACTTTGCAAATGTGCAAGCAGATATGTGCCCTTTGTAGAGCACCTCAGTTTTCATTGTTTCCACTGAGCACTTAATTGCCTATCTCTCTCCATTCCTGATATCTCAAAGCAATAATAGCCGATTTAGAGGGCCTCTCCAAACCTAATTATTTTCTAGTGTTGGGCTTAATCAGCTTTTTCGGTGCATAATTAGCACAAAATTTTCCTGGACATAATTAGCAAAGAGCTTCATGCACTAGATGCTATTTTATGCAATAGGTGCTGTCAAAGTTTCACGTTGGACTCCCTCATATTTGAAAAGTTCCCAAATATGACTAAAAATTCAGCCTTCATTTCACATAGACTTACTAGCAGCAGTGTTTAACAGGTTGTAAACAAAGCTGTTGATCGATCCTTATAAATTTCCATAGGTGCATTAAGGTAAAAATTGGAAGTCACATCACATAAGTGTGCAGCATTATACCTTTTCTTCTGAAAATTTTTTCAGAACAATGTATTGCTTCCAGGTAATAGGTCTTCCCCCTGCCGTTTTCACAAACTGGTGGCAATGCAATGAATGTAAATTTTCCCAAAGAAAATTTTTGAAAGAAAATATGTGTTTAGTTGAGTACCAAGTTTAGACCAAACAAATAAAACAAGTCTCCTTATCTACTTACACTACTTCATGCCAACAATCTTTTCAATGAGCTTGCCTTGGTAAATTTTCTTTGAACAGGCTTTACATGCTTCAGTTGACCGAACCTCCACTGACTCTACTCTGGGCTTGCATCAAGCAGCAAACATAGCTATGCAAGATTTTGAGCTATATGATCAGGTCCACTACTAAGCTGCAATACAAAGCATGAAGCTGTACTTAAGCATGGCTGCAAAGCACAATGTGCTTCATTGTTGATGGTGACCTATAAGACTTGTGAGCAGCTGACTGAACACTTTTTCTCTTTGTTAACAATCTTGGCCACATCGCATCCTAATTTAACAAGGCTTTTCGGCAGACGTTCCATCTTTCAAAGACAAAAAGATCAGCATTGCTCTCATAAGCATAACTTAGAGCATGCCCACCATGTGACCTCTGTACTCCTCGGAGCCTTCAGTAACGCCCCTGTCCCAGCCCTGCACTCCATCTCTGGCTTTGCTGGGATCCAGCATCCAGTACCTGCACCAGACATGTTTCAATCACATGCCTGTCACTTCAGCATGCGGAGGCTTACTTTGTAGGCCGACCAAAGGCCATGTGGTCCTCCTGCAAGGAATTCAAACACAGTAAGTGATACTCACGGTACTTCCTTCGACTTACAACAAAGAATTCAAAAACAGTAAGCAATGTCCACAGTACTAGCTTAGACTTACAGATACGAAGTAGGGTCCTGCAAAGTCCCGTATAACACCACTGGACATGCATATGCCCATGTGCCCTATCAAGGGACAAAGCCACCTGCACAGTGACGAAGATGGGTTATACTGGATTAGCAGCATTACTCCCCACCCCACACCCCCACAAAAAGCTATTTCCGCTTCATTATAGAAACTGAAATGGAGGAATATCATGCTTCAAGGGTGCGCAGAAAAAAATGCTCGGTTATAGAATGACTGAAATGGCGCCTTGTGCAAAGCAGATAAAGATCGCTTGCGGCTTGACTGGCTTGGTTTTTTAAGTGGCACTTATGTGTTCAATTATTCACAATCGGTTGTACACATTCTGTGAATATATTACTCTCCAATTATGAGAAAATCTGGGCGAGTAAACGATGCATGGTGAATCACTGCGCCACAATCGAGATCAGTGAGATAAGGACACGCAAGGCGCGATGACTTACAACTAGTTTATTTTTTATAAGTCAGTCCCTCGTGTGTCCTCCTTTTCATCCTCGTTTCGGCGGTTGCGCTGTGGTTCACCACGGCTACTATCTAGATAATCTTCTGAGTATTCTAGCGTAAAATCATACAGCAGTAGTTCTTCCAAGAACACGAAAGGCTCACAAGCAACAAGAACCAACATGACTGAGTTGAATGTATGGGGAGCTTGGCGCGCGAACTCTCCAAGAGAAACCCACGCTTTACGATGACCTTACAGCGACGCTCGTCCAGAAGCGAGCTTGATTGACAGTGTGTTGCCTACATGACTACGACAGCGTTAGCGCGCGATTGACAGTTTACGTAACTGAAACAAACTCACGTCAGACAAGGAATCGGTGTCCATACGATACAGAATGGAAAGCGGTCGCGGCTGAAATCAATCGAGGGTCTCGGGTTCGTCTTCATGCTTGTAGAGTTTATAATTAAAACACTGACCTTAACATTAAGCGTCTCAAATAAGAGCGGCGACGGAATTTTGTGCGCTAACAGCTGAGGCACTGAGGCTGCGACTACTAACAAATGATGATGATGATAAGAAGCGCACAAACAAATGCCTCCTGGGCTTTAGCAAAAACAAAACTTTTTTCATTATTACATGTGCAATTTGTGATGTAATTTTGTAGAAGTTGTTGCCTTTTAATGTGGTTTATTAAGTGTTTATTTATGTTTTTTTACGTTTACAGTTGGTAGCATGACCTACTACACTCCTGACCTGCCCAGAGAGCACCTCTTCCAGCGCCCACGTTCTAGTTCATACCTTCTGCCGCTAGGGCCGTAACCTACGAGCGGCGTGGCGCTAGGCAGCACCTGCTCGCTGACGTCATCTTCACTCTTTGTGGTCAAATTTTGACCAACAAAGCACTCGTAGTGCGTATTTATGATCCAAAATTTAGAATTATTCAGAAATAATAATACTAAAAGACATTCAGAATTTTTTTGCAATAAAATGCACGCGACCACGCATAGGCTGCCCTACATCGTGTAAATCTACGGGTTCCCACGTTTGTCAACCAGTGTGCTATAAATACTCAAGCGCTCTGAACACCTTGCTTAACCAGCAATGTATGGGAAGAAATAGTCACATATATGCCGCCAGTTCACTGCAGAATGCAGGCATTCTTATACCAGCGCCTACAAAACAACCGTAAAGAAACAGACGAACAGGTTATAGGTAGCGCCACCTACGGCGAGCGATTGAACGAGAGCGGGGACACGCGCTCCCATAGGAACCCCGCTATCTGAACAGGTCAGGAGTGTAGTAGGTCATGGTTGGTAGCAGCAGTGACACTGTCATCTTGGTGCCAAAACGCTGTTCGTGGTTGTGTTGAAGCATAGCCTCCTCTGAGGCTATGGTTGAAGTTTCGTTTATGTCGTTTCCTTTACTCTTTAAGTTGTGCGTGATAGGTCTTCAGGCGCTACCGTGTAAGCGTTTTTACATCTATGCTTTGATTAGCCACC
Source organism: Rhipicephalus annulatus (assembly GCA_013436015.1). NCBI lineage: Eukaryota > Metazoa > Arthropoda > Arachnida > Ixodida > Ixodidae > Rhipicephalus > Rhipicephalus annulatus. The sequence continues at coordinate 165,160 of WOVY01005783.1, forward strand.
AGTTCTTTGCCAGTGGCTAATAATTTAAGGTGACCACTTATTCATGCCGACGTCGTTCATGGCTGTGTGCATAGATATTCATTTAGGAAACTCTATGGCCGAGTGTAGTTGCACGTTACTCGAAACTGTAAGCTATAATGATAAAAAGTGAACGACTATCGTTTGTGGACCATTCATCGCCGAGTTTCTCGTGGCACAGATTTCGTCCAGAAACAAGTGCTTTCTTACGCCTCCACGTGTGTCAATTTGATTGCAAATGAGACGCCTAATAGCCCGAATGTAGAAATAATGGAATGCACTTGCGTGAAGGCGAAATGATGGTTTTGCTTTTACCGTTGCATTGCTGACCTTTTAAGAACATGCGTTGTGGTGGGCAATGCTGTGCTGTGGCTCCGGCACCGAAAGTACTTACATTTGTATTTTGCTTTATGAAGGACAGTGACAATTATTAAGTTCTCAGAATGGGTAGGACGCAATTTGGGAAGCGAAGTGCATTGACTGTTCCTTATTTCTGACGAAACATATGAAAATTGAATATCAGTACACTTCAACACGTACTGGTGTTAAACAAAGCTCTCACAAATGTTTTTGCAGCAGACATTTCAACAAATGGGCTTGCCTACTAACATCTTGTTAAACCGTTGTTGAGCATATCAAAACTTCCTCTGTATTGCTTATATTTATCAGTTTCTAAGGCCTTTAGGTACTTTGTCTCAGTAAGGTACTCTGAATCCCATTCTCGTGCTCCACTGTTTTATACTCCATCACATCGACATGCAGTTTCTGCAGCAAAGAGTTCAGCACTCAGACATTCAAGAAAGCTCTAAATATATGGTGTATGCTTTTGACCCTTTTTAAGATGTTATTTATTCATTTTTTACTGGTTGAAAAACTTTATTCTCGGGTATTTCGTGCACATTTGTCTCTAATGCTCAGCAAGTAGAATTGTGGGAGAATGCTGCCACGAGTTGCGTTCAGGAACCTCTTCAAGTGAATGCAGAAGTTCAGAAGGAGGTAGACTTTTGGAGAGGTTAGGTAGCGAGTTGGTTTTGTTACACAATTATAACACTCTTGTGACATAAGAAACGTACAAACGGTACTCAAATGACGATGAAGAGCGTGCGAATGTAATCATTTGTGTTCTATGTGTTCTTTGCACTGTAGTCTGTCGAAACTTGAAAAGATAAAAAAATGTTTCAACACGATGTTTCTACAAGCAAACTCATCTTCTTCATGCCTTCAAGAAGAGAAGTCTGTTTCTCAAAACATCAGCTCAAACCACACCCGTGTTGACGAAATTTCAACTATCCAACCGAAGGGCATTTGAACAGCTTACAGTGTGGTGAAAAGGAATAAAAAGCTTGAGAAGACAAAGTATAAATCACCACGATTACTAGTGCTTGCCGCATCCGCTGTACTTCGAATCGTCCCGTTTCTCTGTGTTTGTGTTAGTGTCGTTCAAGCTGTTAAGGGAAATTGAGGGTCTTGCTCCATTTGTTTTTCTGTAAAATTTCTTCTCAAGTTCTCAGTTCTGTGTATTGAAACACACAGTGTATTGATATTCTAATAAGTGGCATTACACCGAGTTGAGTAAAACTCACAGAGCGCATTGATTCAACAAGTAAGTCTCAGCCAACTTCATGCCAGGTCTTCATATTTGTTGTCTTGGTACCCATATGTTCACACATGCTTCCGTTCAATTTTTTTCCTTAATAGTAATGATGACGGATGATATTCTAGAGGTTCTTGCATCAATGAGTCCTTATGTGTTTTGCTTTTGCAGGTTGGTGAGCATTGGGCATGATGGCTGCAGTAAGTGGTGGCTGTGATCACATGGATGTAGATTGCTTGCCAGATATGGAGGCATCACCAGTGCAGAAACAGCAGGATATTGTGAATAGGTGCCAAACAGATCAGGATGCCGAATGGTTGAGGAGTCCCACAAGAGAGCAGAGTGAGCAGGATCGAGTGGAAGAAAGCCACACATGTGAAAACGGAGGTAACCATCGGGAATCGGCAGACACACCAGTGAATGATCTACGGGACCAGGAAAGCCAACGTGCAGAGAAGGCGCAGGATGATAAAGGACAAGACAATGAAGTTCAAGCTGCCCAGAATCCCGTGGACCCAGACGGTAAGTGCCTGACAACATGTCCACTTTCAGCTCTTTGGGCTGCTGCATCATTATTATGGGCATGCCTTGTATGCCATGGAAATATAGGTGGGCTTATCTGTGGATACAAGCATTTAATAGACGAGGCAGTGTGCTAATAAACAAGAAGCAGTGAACCCATGTTGACGATCTGCACTAGTTATTGTAATGCTTGGCAACCTTATCTTAAAATGTAGATAAGGTATGCTCTTTCATTACCGTAATCCTAATCTCTTTTATACTGAAGCATACTTAGGCGAGACAGGCTACTGATAATGTTGTTCTCGCCACATGCATATCAAAGGCACATAATTTGCCCTTTCATCATAATTACGTCATGATAAAGCCACAAGAGGCTTACTATTATAAGTAGAGCTATGCGAATAGCAAAATTTTGGGTGCGAAGTGAATTCGGATATTGAAGTGTGAGTTGAATAGATTTTCCAATATTTTTAGAATATTTTTCAAATAGTTCGAAATGAAATTTCATAAGAAAAAAATGGTAGATTCTTAGGCATATTCCTATCAGATATCAACTTGAAAGTGTTTCTTTTCACTTGTTTGATGAAGCGCTGACGGAGTGGTATTTCATAGTAGTATTATCAAGAATAAAGCAATGCAGAGGCCGAATCGTATTACAGTCAAACTCTTTTATAAGAGACACTGACATAAGGGAAAAATGGGTATAAAAAACACCACTGTGCCAGCATTAAAATAGGTGTTTATAAAAAAATGCATATGTGGTATCCTGCTTATAAGACACCTTATATAGAAGACTATAATTGCTCCCTGGTGGATGTCTCTTATAAAGGGTTTAAACTGTAGTACACGACTTTACTCGTGAAAGGCAAAGATGCTATTTACTAAGCCTCTCCTCTTCTTTCGTTTTCTATGGAAGCCCAACTGATGTGGTGTCGCTCTTTTCGAGATAGAAGTACCAAATCTGCCTCATAGATGTCAAAACATACCACAACATTTAAAATTTCAGAAGCTAAAAGTTTTCAGCGTCCGATCTTTCAAACCTCCTGCCTGAATTTCAGGTCCAAAGCAGCATTTATTTCTCCCCCTGCCTCAGCCACATCCATCACCTTAATGTTGGAACCAGCATTCTCTCAAGTCAATACATTTGCGACCATAGCAGAACTTGAAAGGCAGCTTTGCCGCAGTACGGGAGTGCCGTGAGGTGAAGCGTTTGAGAATTTAAAGGGGTCACTTTCAGTATGACGTTGCCTGAACTTGTTTTTGAAAAGTTCGTCCGTAGTGGAGCCTGAAAGGCAACTTTTTCGCAGTAAGAAGGTGAGGCACATCAAAATTTTAAAGGGGCACTTTCAATTGGACGTTGTGTCTGATAAGTTGACCGTAGCGGAGCCTGGAGAACAATATTTTGTCATACGAGGATGTAGTGAGGTGAAGCACAGTGTAAAGATTTGAAGGGGTCATTTGTGTTCGGACATTGTCACTAAGTTCGACTGTAGCGCAGCCTAAAGAACAGCTTTGCCGTCATAGAAGTATATAATGGGGTGAAACATATTAAAGGTTTGACGGGGTCACGTTTGGTAGGATTTTGACTGCATTGGTATTTGGGAAGATTCGAATTGTTTGAATAGGTAGTAAAAATACAAACGCAAATCGAATAGCAGACATCATTTGAAAGATATTCAAAATTTCTAATATTCCCACACCCATAATTATGAGATAGTAGAAGCAGTTCAATAAGACTTTTTGTTGGGCTAGGTGGCAGTGAATTGCGCACAACGTTCCTCGTAGAACAAAGAACAAAAATATAGATAATGTAAGAAAGAATGGTGCACAGTGCGAGCTGTAAGCACAACAATGTGACAAGTCTTAACTTACTCACATACTGCACGGCATGGCACAGAAGGCCGATCTGTAGATAGGTAGGAGTTCTTCAGAAGAAAGCACCCACTGTACTACAAGTGTTGTTTTTTAAGTCCTGCTGTTGTGCTAGTTCATAATGTATGACACATAGCAATCTTCCGAGGGCAAATAAGGAAATGAAAAAAACAGGCTTCAGGCCGCTGTGGCTTAGAACGAGACAAAAGTACAACCGGAGTCTTTCAATACATTTACTGGTCATGAAGCTGTGCCGTGGCTCTATAGGAGAGCTTTGTGCGCTGCAAGCGGAGGCTGCGGAGCGGTGCAACATCCTCTCCACAGGCATCAGGCAGACGGCGTACGCACACCGTTACATTTTTCATTGCGTGTTTGGTGATGTGTGCGTTGTGCCTGAAGATTGAAAAGGATGCTACGTGCATGCAGCGTATGTCGATCCAGTTGCAAAGAAAATGAGAAAGGAATTGTTCTTTCTGCCTAAACAGCGACCGGAGGGAATAGTGGAAGCGTGCTATACGACGACAAGAAACTGGAGGTTTCACATTTGATTTTCCACAAGTGTGTGTGTGCGTGAAAATCGCTTCGATGAGAGAGATTTTTCGCGTGACCTATTGGCCAATCGGAGGAGTTGTTGCGAAGAGGCCGCTTGATGTTCAAAAATTTTTGGTGGATGCTGTGATACAAATAATCCATGGCCTCCCGACATATTTGTTTAGCGAAAAAAGGTCTGGAGCTCATTTGCCTACCAAGCGTCACCAGGAACCATGAGCTGAGCTGGAGACTGTTGAGGCTACATCGACACTGTGCATGAGCCCCTTTGACACAGCTGCCGTGCATAATGACATTGTTAATCAAGGCGAGCATACTGGCCCCCCGCAGGGGCGCCTGTGAAACCAGGCGTTTGGTGTGTAGCGACACCACGGACCCGAGCTAACGGGGGAGTTTCGGCTCCCTCCCACGCCTAGCCGTGCGTGGCTTTGCCGTGTCCGGGGAAAAGGGGATCCTGGGGGTTGAGCCGACGCTGGGTGATTGGACCTTTAAGGCCCCCCGGCAGAGGCAACACACCCCTTTGGCCCCGGCTTCACGTAGACGGCACCCCTGGGCTGACCCACCCAGGGGAAATCGGCAGTCGCCTTTTCCTATCTCTCTCTCTCCCTACATCTTCGTCTTTCTTACTTTTTTAGCTTTCCTGTCTACTTCTCTCTTCTGTTTACTTCCAATTTTCCTGGCGGCAAGGGTTAACCCTGTGCAAATAGCCTACCTTGGTCTAGGCGCATTGGGTTATAGTAGCGTTGTACGGCTGGCGTCTGCAGGTTTCAGCATCCGCAAACTTGTAGCGTCCCCTCGTTGGGCTCCGTGGTGCGTGGCCGCCAACGCTGCTGAACAACATACAATTAGCATGCATAAAGCATTCCCTTTACTCAGTGATCGTGCCTCCTCAAAGCGGGTACGCACCGAAGACATCAATTTTTTCATCCGGCCAAGACAAATGTTTCCCCATTTCCACGTTATACACTGCGAAAAAACTAACAAGCAAGCCAGAACTGTATCCCCCTTCGTAGTTTCTAGATGCTTAACCGAAACTCTCGGTGCCGGGTACAAGGTTACCAAAATGGCCAGTGGAGATCTACTCCTTGAAATACGTGACAAAGACCAATTCGATAAACTGAACACCATCACAACGTTTGGAGACACACCCATCAGTATTACGCCACACAGGTCCATGAACTCATCTCGCGGGGTCGTATCAGACGTAGATTTGCTTGAGCTGACGGAAGCTGAACTTCTGGAAGGATGGAAGAGCCAGAACGTGACAAACGTACAGCGTATTAAGATCAGAAGAGATCAAAAGGAAATCCCAACCAAACACTTAGTACTGACCTTTTCTTCGAGCGATTTGCCGGAAACTATTCAGACTGGGTACACAAAGACATCCGTGAGACCATATATTCCCAACCCCCGCCGTTGCTTCCAATGTCAGAGATATGGCCACGGTTCGCAAAGCTGTCGTGGCCGGAAAACTTGTGCTCTGTGTGGAGTCGTGGGCCATGCTTCTGACAACTGCGAAGCACCTGCACACTGTGTGAACTGTGGCGGTAATCATGCCGCGTACTCACGTTCTTGTTCTTTCTGGAAAAAAGAAAAAGAGATCATCACTTTAAGGATAAAAGAAAACATCACATTTAAAGAAGCAAGGAAAAGAGTCTCGCCATTTTATGGCCCCACATATGCTGATGCGGCGCGCCAGGGGGCAGTGTCGCACCAGCCCTCGCCACTCCTTCGGCCTGCGCAGAGCGAGCCATTGGCTGTGGCGCCTGCCCCCAAGGCGGCAGTAGTTGAGTCTACTCCGCCTACTATTGAACAGAGACCAGAGACTCCAGGGTCCTCGGGTCTCAAGGCCTCACCTCGCCAGGCGAGGCCCAAGCTTCGAAAAACCAGCTCGCATGAGCGGGCATCCAGTGCCTCCGAGGAGGCAATGGATACGGCGGCACCCTTGGGGCCAAAAGAGCGGCGCGGCTCTCTGGAGCGCGCCAAGAGAACTAAGAAGCTCATAACAGGGCCTGATAATAGCCCTGTTACTTGAGCTTGACCTTTCACCTTAAAAAAGTTACTCCCTTAACGTACACACAGCACTACTTTACTTCCAATATGGAAACACAAATTATTCATTGGAACGTCAGAGGCCTGCTTAAAAACCTCGACGACATCCAAGAGCTTTTATACAAACACTCACCTCAAGTGCTGTGTGTACAGGAAACACACCTAAAATCCTCCAATACAAATTTTTTACGTGCTTACGTCATATACCGAAAGGACCGAGATGATGCTGTGGCGTCATCCGGTGGCGTAGCCATTATTGTTAACCAAGGAGTAGCGTGTACACATTTACCACTCCAGACATCCCTTGAGGCGGTGGCTGTTCGAGCGGTACTTTTAAACAAACTCGTCACCATTTGCTCTTTGTATGTACCTCCCCACCAACATCTTGAAAGACGTGAATTCCAGTCTTTAATAGACGAACTGCCTGAACCTTATTTGCTTCTTGGAGACCTAAATGCACATAGTGGACTGTGGGGCGATTCTCGCTGTGATGCACGAGGTCGTCTCATTGAACAATTTCTCTTCTCTTCCGGTGCCTGTTTGTTGAATAAGAAAGAGCCAACATACTATAACGTTGCCAACAAAACTTACTCGTCTATAGACCTCAGCATCGTATCACCTTCACTCCTACCCCTACTGAAATGGAAAATCATAAATAATCTATATGGAAGTGACCATTTTCCTGTAGTGTTGAGTTCACAAACAACATATGAATGTACTGTACATGTTCCCAAATGGCTGATGAACAAAGCAGACTGGGAACAGTTCCACAACACTACACCTTTGAGTTGGACAGACATATGTAGGTTAGACATAGATGAAGCTGTGCAGTACTTTACAGCTTTTCTAACTGACGCAGCAGCCAAGTGCATACCGCAAACATCTGGAATGCCCGCCAAACGACACGTCCCATGGTGGAACACAGAGTGTCGTAATGCGCGAAAGGAACAGAACAGGGCATGGAGGCTGCTTCGGAACTCACCAACAGCCGAAAATCTTGACACCTTCAAGAAAATAAAGTCCCAAGGCAGGAGAACGCGTCGGAAGGCCAGAAGAGAAAGCTGGCAGAAGTTTTTATCGGGGATCAATTCATACACACAGGAGGCTAAAGTCTGGAACATGGTCGGTAGGATAGCAGGAAAACAAGTACACACACTTCCACTCGTAAACACTCAAGGTGATACCTTGGAAGATCAGGCAAACTTCCTCGGTGCACACTTTGAAAGGGGTATCCAGCTCGTCCCACTATACAGACACTTTCCAAAAATACAGAACAAGAATAGAAAATCAGAAACTCGAACACAAATCCACTAGATACGAAGCATACAATCAAGCTTTCAGTTTAGCTGAGCTCCGAACATCTCTAAACTCCTGCAGTACTTCTGCCCCAGGCTCTGACTGTGTGATGTATGAAATGTTAAAAAACCTACCGAACGAAACCCGAAAAACCTTACTTTGTTTGTACAATGCTATTTGGTCTTCTGGCACTATTCCTACCTCCTGGAAAGAGGCTATTGTTATTCCCATTTTGAAAGAGGGCAAGGACCCTTCTTACCCTCGAGTTATAGGCCTATAGTACTTACAAGCTGCTTGTGCAAAGTCTTTGAAAAAATGATAAACTGCCGACTAGTACATTTTCTTGAAACAATAATTTGCTCGACCCATTTCAGTGTGGGTTTCGAGAAAGTAGATCCACCACAGACCACCTTGTTCGTATCAAGGCACAGATCAGAGACGCGTTCGTCCATAAACAATATTTTCTCTCTGTGTTCCTCGATATCGAAAAGTCTTATGATACTACATGGCGTTACGGAATTCTAAGAGACCTGTCCCACCTAGGTGTGCGCGGAAGAATGTTTCATATAATCGAAAGTTACCTGTCAAACCGGACATTCCGTGTCCGTCTGGGCAGTGTGCTCTCCCAAACATTTGTCCAGGAAACAGGCGTGCCACAAGGTGGCGTGCTTAGTTGCACACTTTTTATTATCAAAATGAATTCTTTGCACTTGTCCATTCCTCGCAATATGTTCTATTGTACATATGTCGACGACGTTCAGCTTGGCTTCAAGTCATGCAACTTGGCCATGTGTGAGCGGCAGGTTCAGCTTGGTTTAAATAAGGTCTCCAAATGGGCAGATGAAAACGGATTTCGACTTAACCCACAAAAAAGCACGTGTGTCTTGTTCTCTCGAAAGAGAGGCATGCACTCAGAACCCGACATTCGACTGAACGGGCAACGTCTGTCCGTCAAAGCCGAGCATAAATTCTTAGGCTTAATCTTGGACAACAAGTTGACCTTCGTACCCCACATAAAGTATTTAAAAACAAAGTGTTTAAAAGCCATGAATGTTATAAAAGTGTTGTCACGTACTACGTGGGGTAGTGACAGGAAATGCCTCATGAACCTGTATAGAAGCCTTATTCGCACCCGCTTAGATTATGGGGCCATTGTTTATCAGTCAGCGACTCAAAGCGCTTTGAAGATGCTGGATCCCGTGCACCATTCGGGCATCCGCCTTTCTACGGGTGCTTTTCGCACCAGCCCCGTAGAAAGCCTTTACGTTGAGTCAAATGAGTGGTCGCTTCATCTGCAAAGAACCTACATGTCCTTTGTATATTTCTTTAAGGTGAAAGCAGACAAGAGGCACCCCTCATACTCTACTATTATTGACTTGTCGAGCTCCATTCTTTTTCAAAACAGGCCTTCAATGAGGCAGCCCTTCTCAGTTCGCCTGAAGGGTCTAGCTGAGGACACTGGAGTGTCACTCGAACACAGTTTAATGGCTCCTGTAGCATACCCGCCACCGTGGCAGTGGCAGACTATAGATTGCGATGTGTCTTTTTTAGAAGTTACTAAACATGCGCCTATTGCCCATATTCGAACATACTTCTTGGAACTTCAACACAAATACACACGTCCTGAGTTTTTTACAGATGCCTCTAAGTCTAACTCCTCTGTGTCCTACGCTGCTGTTGGCCCTTCCTTTTCGGATGCTGGCCCTCTACATCCAGGCACAAGTATCTTCACAGCGGAAGCTTACGCGATACTTGTGGCAGCTAAACACATCAAGCAATCACAAATACAAAAAGCAGTAATTTATACAGACTCCCTCAGTATGGTAACGGCTCTGCACAGTCTTAAAAAACAAAAAAACCCTGTCCTCGTTTCACTTTACTCCATTTTGTGCACCCTCTACACACTCAACAGACATGTTGTTGTGTGCTGGGTGCCAGGGCACCGTGAGATTCAAGGCAACGTGATGGCGGATCAGCTTGCTGCATCCGCCCACGAAAGTACCGCCATTACACCGACATCAATCCCGGCCCTTGATCTTAAGCCGTCTCTCAAACGAAAACTCAGGGACTACTGGCAGAGCAAGTGGGATACACAGACACAAAACAACTACACGTTATCAAGCCACACCTTGGCCATTGGCCACCAGTATCAAAATCACGTCATACAGAGGTTTTACTAACGAGACTCAGGATAGGACACATATACACGACACACACATATCTTTTGTCTGGTGGTGACCCACCATTGTGTGACAGATGTGGTGAACCATTAACCGTCCTTCACGTGTTAATCCAGTGCAAACACTTAGACACTCTAAGAAGACAACACTTCCCACTATCCTACCGACAAACATATACCTTTACACCCTGCAATGTTCGTCGGTAGGGAACCGCTTTTTAGTCACAAATCATTATTAGCGTTTTTAAAGGAAATTCATAATTTTCATATCATATACCCGGGCATACCCTAGCACGACCTCTCTAGAGAGGTTTTTGCTGCGGTGGCTACACAGAAAAGCACTTGCCTCACGGCCCTTGCACGCAAGGGTACTAACGTGTGAGGTACTTGTGCTAATGCCATACATGTCCACCATTGTTTTTCATTATCACCAACTTTTGTCACCTATTCACACCACACACACCTTTCACGGCATGGTCATGATTTTATTACTTGTATGTTTTTACCCGCTTTACAGCGAGGAATTTTATGGCCCTTATACAGCCGCTAATCACAACCATTGTCCACATTCCTGTCTCATGAACTGGCGCTCTTTGGCCATCAAATGGCCCTTGCGCCAGAAAACACCATATATCATCAGAGCATACTGGCCGCCTCTTCCTTGTTGCATGCGAGTAATGCAGAAACTCTATGGACCAAACGCTCTCCGTTTTCTTTTATACAGCCACTGAGATAACCAAAAGTGTAGAGGTTACATGTCAAACAGACTGAGCTACATGCAGCTCCTCGCAGCTTGAAAAATTCAAAGCACACATCCATTGCATGGAAGAGAGACTTCAGTGCTACCAATACAAGCAAGCTATGGTAACTGGTTGAGAGGATGCACCCAGAAAACTACAAAATTTGTGCAAGCATTAATGTGTGAAAAGTTAAGTTTTGACATAAATGCATCATGAGCACAAGAAGGTAATTCGTTGAGTCACATGTCACGCGACGTGGTCAGTCAATTTTCACGTTTGAGGAGGAATGTAAGGCTTTGACCCCGACAGTAAAAACAATAAATAGAGGCAGGGAAAACACAGCATAAATAAGCTACACAGCAGAGTAAAGGAATGGGATACTACATTGCGTGTCCAACCGAACTTTAAATGCGCTACGGCACTGTAGTGATAAATCAACGTAAAATAAAACTCGCAAACCAAGCGAAAGCCATATGTAGTATTGCTTGATCTTCATCACTTGCAAAATTCAAATGACTGATTCTTTAGTTCAGTAAATACGAACTCACTATTGGTTTGATAAATACGAGGCTATTTTAAGATATATGTTTTGTGTAGAAACACTGAATTTAAATATCGCCTGAAAGATTGGATATGTGCTGTCAAGAGTTGCAACCACTGCACTTCCGTGACGCATCGAGATCCACCAGAGTCATTGAAGAATTCTGGATTGTACACAAATTTTCACTGGATGATTCAGGAAAAAAAGAAGAATGCTTTTATAGAGGGAGCATATCTTACGGCTAGAAGCATGCATTGGTTGCCGGCCAACATCTAGCTTCAAGGCCTCATTCCACGCTAAATTTCACTGTATTAGAGCTTCCCCGAATTTTCTTGAAGGTAGCATTACACTGAAGACGTAATGAACCTTCACGAGTACACTTAATCACGTTTCACAGTTCCGGTGCGTGCCGTACAATTGCAGCACTGGGGCCGCTTCGATGCGTGGGTGTGGGCGCCCCCAGCGGTTGCCCCTGTCCCTACTTTCACTGACGCTTCATGACGAGTAAATGTATTGAATGAATCTGGTACAACCAACACGTTGCATTTGGTATAAAAAAAGTAAGTGCAAATATAATAGGAGACAAAGGGGCACAAGAGTTTAGTAACTCAAGGCTCATCATCTAACTCTGCATTGTTGAGAGTGTAAATGCATGACAAAACTTGATGGATGTGCATTGTCTCAAATATGTCGGAAGTGCTCGCTAAGGATTGGGAGGTACTAGGGACTGTAGTAGCACAACGAACACATTCACTTTGTCTGACAATGCAGCTGACAATAATCAAACCCTTATTTCACTCTAAAACGAACATTATGCATTAGTATGCTATGCACTGGAATGAAAGCTAACAATAATTCAAGTTAACGTCAATGTGAATCGTAAGCCAGTTTAGAGCCGCTAGGCTTCTTTTTGGCTACTCAAACATAGTCGTGCGTTTATAAAACGTCTTGCTGTATATGATGCCCACTCAGAAGGGGGATAAAGTGTCCTGTCGTCGAAGTCCTTCAAGGCATCTCACGGTCATCTTCATCGACCCACACCTGCCCGACAATCCGCATGTTTTCGTCTTGCAAGCCAGTCATCATAGGACTTGGCAGATTAGGCCTAATCATGTCTTCGGTCTTCACCGTACCGCTCAGCCAAACTGATGACATTATGCTCTGAGGAATGTCATGTGGTTCGCAGCCACCCTGTTGAAAAAGTGAAGAGCAGCAGGTGTACCAGGAACTGTTGTTACCAGGTGCTACAGGTCTAGGGAGCATCACTCAGCATCTAAAAAGGTTGACGGCTGCTTCTTGGCGCCCTCACTCAACTGGCCTCCAGAATCGGGTGGCAGCTGCTTTCGCCATGAGAGCGACGCTGACTCCTTCGACCTTCTTTGTTCGGGGCTCCACATGACGAACCCGTCTGTTCCTCTGAGATTTTCTCCATGGCTCAGGTTGTGTGCCACGATCTCTTCGCCCACCACGTATGTGGACGTGGCAGTGCTGCATATCATCGCTACTTGCATATCTTCAGCACGTGCCTTGTGCCCCTTTACTCATGGCAGGCAGTTCTCTGCAGGCACCTGTATGAAGAAACACTTCCAATGCTTCAGGCCCAGGCCTGGCTATGATTGAAAGATATTTTTAAGCTGAAAACTCTCATTTACAGAAGCTCTTTGTGCCGTGGGCGCATTCGTTCCCCACGCCTTCCAGGGGAGGTGCACGTGCACCACGAACGCTTTTCAAAAGTTGCCTACTTAGGGTCTGTCACATCTCGTAGTAAGCCCTGTGGTGTAAATTGAGAAAGTGGAAAAGGAAAGAATCAGTTCACCTTGAAAATATTTGCTCAGAAATACAGGGAAAAAGAAGAGTGACCCAAGGAAGAGTGCTTTGTTCAGTGTTTCACACAAATCATGTCAAGATGGATTTATTACAAATAGGCCGACTCACTATATTGCAAGGATGGGTGTTAAGTGGAAAGAATCTTTTGGTATATTAGTATAAGGTCAAGGTTATTTGATTGGAAGGTATGCTTTCTCATGCATGTGCAGTAACATTTTTGTGAGGCCTGCTTGTAAAGCAGATGAGTTAGAAAAAAACACTGCCATTAGTTAATCCACCTGAAACATCGTTGCAGAGGACTCAAGTTGGGTACTAAGATGGCAACAAAGTCAGGCAAGAGGACCTATGTAGTGTTTTCACTTGTCTTTTCATTTTTATCTTGCTATACATTTATTGAGTAACCCCTGATGTGCACTGTGCTATTGAGGATAAGCAACATGGTCATGCTCTTCCAGTAAAACTTGTGATGACAAACCTGTGTGCTGAAGATTGTCACATGGTGCCCTAGTGTTCTATTGTCACGGGGTTTTCAGGGTGAAGAAGACCGCTGGAACACTTGGAATTTATGAAACTTTTCATTTGGAAAAACTTGCGCCTGGAAAATGAGAAGTCAAGGTGCTGTAGTGAGCACTCTTGTCCGTAGCACATAGCACCAACTATGTGCCTGCCTTGCAGTTTCCAACGTTGTTTATAGCAGCCGTCCTGACAACTGCCAGAAGCGCCGTCAACTGTATAACATTATTCAGCTTTATTTAGCTGATAAGAGGCAAATCTGGTTTTGTAAAAATGATACCACAAACACAGAAGCACGCAGCATAGCTTGCAAAGGGTGCTCAGAATGGTTCCTTTAGTTTGTTCTTTTTCTTCCTCACCCACCGCCTGAATTGTTGAGAGTGTTTTCGACGGCCAAAGCTGTTGCATCTGCGACGAAAAATGAGAATAAAAAATGTTGGAAAAGTACATCATTGGTGCCATTCATGCTCAGATGTGGCTTATTTACTGCTGTAGTTGTCGCTTGTGCAGTTCTGAGTGCGACTCTTTGTCATTCTAGATATGGGTGTTGATGTCAACACTGTACAAGCAATCAGCTGTGTACACTGATAGAAGCAATAACAATCATTGGCCATGTAGAAATTTGATCAGCACTAAGGCACGTCGGCATTTATACATTCAGCATCAAAGATTCCAGGCTTATAGTTGACAGCCTTGTTAATTCCAAAATGAACTCTACTATGATGATTATGACTATGAGCTTATGATGAACACTCCTCGTGGTGCAGGCACTCATGTCATAACATTGCAGTTGTATGTGCCGCTGGGCTAGTAGCCTTCAAAATAAAGTTATAATACATCGAGCGAGTTGAATTTCCATGAAGCAGCTTGGCTGCGGTGTGTGGCAGCCATGTTGGTTATTCATGGCCAATTCACTAATTCTCTTTCGTCACATCCATTGCACTGGTTTCGATATCTGGTAAGCGAGTGCTATGGGAGACACACTTTCTCAATTCACTTGCAGAAGCAGCAGCTCAGCAGCTGCGGCGTGCTGCGGAGAAAGGCGATAGGGCCACTCTTGAGCGGCTGCTGGACATCGACCCATCACTGGCATTACGCACAGACTCCGATGGCTATACAGCACTGCATCGAGCCTGCTATGCCGATCAGCTGGAGGCTGCGCAGCTGCTGCTAGAGAGGGCTCCACACACCCTAGAACGGCCCACAGCTGACGGCTGGCGGCCGCTGCACTCAGCCTGCAAGTGGGGCTCCCTCAGCTGTGCACGACTGCTAGTCGACCGGGGCGCTGATGTGAATGCACCGAGTGAAGGTGGTCTCACGCCGCTGCACCTCGCGGCCAGTCAAGCACGTTCACGGGCCCTGCTTGAGCTACTACTGTGGTCGCCATTTATCAATGTTGAAGCACAGAGCCGTGCCGGTGACCGACCAGCTGACTTGGCCCACCGCCACAGTCCCTGGGCAAGCTTGTTTGTGCTGCACTCTCCGGCAGTCAACTACTATTGACAAATGACGTGCTTCACAGACTTGTGATGTGTACATTGTTTGGTGTGTGTGAGAACACAGTTCTGTGAAACCGCAACTGACAAACATTATTGTGCAATTCAAGCTCTTGTGGGTTAATCTTGATGCTGTTAACATCCCTATCATTGCGTAGCAGATTAAAAATTATTTTTCACTTTGAATTTTTTTAACATACTTCAGGTCACTCATCGTACAGTGTCGCTTGCTAACTGCATTTAGTCAAATATTTATACTATTATTGCTTATATGTTTTCATCCACTGCACCTATGTGTCAATTTGGCCTTTTTTATTTTTTTGGCAGTGTTGCCAGGTCTGCGACAAAAAAGTAGCTAAAGAATATCTCAATTCAACTCATGTATCACTAGTCATAGTAACTATGGAGAGATGAACCTACAGCTATACTACAGGTGTCACACTTGTATGTAAAAAGAAAAATGAAAAACCTCGCAGCAGTTACCTGGTGCATAAAATAATGATAACAAATGAGGTAACATTGATGCCTCTTAGCACAATAGTTACCAAGGAGTGTTTAAAGGATGGATGCCATGACATGTTCTGGATGCTTTCAGTTGCTTCTAGTCGCATGGTCTTAGAAATGGACTACCAAGCAAACCAACTGATGCTCTTGAGTTTTAGGGCAGCACCAATTGATTTTGCCAATGAAGCTAGCTTAATTCACCACCTTTGAAATATGGTAAATGAGCTCTGTTTAACGAAACGGTCATGTCTTCCAAGTAGAATTTTTATGTTTCCATAAGTTTTGCCAATTTTCGTTCAGTATCCCTTGAACTTGTGCTCCATCGTCATAAACTCTACAGGGTGGGTAGGCACCACAAGAATTTGGGCAGGCCGTACCATCGAGTACATCAAAGGCAAGCGTTAAACGAAAACTCTGCTTGGCGAAGTGGAGCTCAGGAAACACGTGAGAAAGAGAGAAGGAAAACAATCTGCGCTTTGTGATTCTAAGTCATCTTTAGTAATGACTGGCGTTCAGCTTTATAGCTTAGAAAATTAATAAATAAAGACACGAATATATGCATGATGGAGAGAGCCCGGGCTGTCCTGCATGTATTTTTTGCATTACAAAAATGAATGCCAACTATCACAACGAACTAGCTCACTATATTGTCACGAGGCCGTGACAAGGACGAAGGAAGCAGACTGGCTGTTCAGGTTAAACTGTTTATTCGACCAAACTTGTGGCCGTGAAAAAGGAAAGTCAGATTACAGTAAGACGCTGGTACTGACAGCGGCGAGCAGAGGGTCGGTCGTCAACCAACTGACAAGCAGTGAAGCGCGTCGGGATTTATACAGTTGACATTGAATATTCTAGCGTTATCGCTAGTGGTGACGTATGTTCCAGAATAATCTGTCAGGTTCACGAAGTGGCCGTAATTATTAACAAAATTATCTGCTACAGTCCTGAAGCTTCTCGAACACTGTAGGTGCAGTTTGCACTGGAATCACTGACAGAGAAATGGGTGATAACAAAACTTGGAGGAGGGAACGTGGCAATATCAATCACCTTGATGGATGCAAGCGATTCTATATTTTCACTGGTGCATTCATTGCTGGAACTGGGCGTTGCCAACTGAAATCAGCAAGGTATATCTTCTGGTTCCAGCAGCATCTCAGGAGAAAACCAGTAATCTGCTGGAACCAGCACAGAATGCCAGTAAGCACTCTGCTGAGACCAGTACAGTCAGTGGGTTGCCTGCTGGTACAAGCAAAAAACCATAAGGCACCCTACTGGCACCAGAAGAATACCATTAAGCACACTGCTGTAACCATTACAAGCAGCAAGAAACCAGTAGGATTGTTGCTGGTTCCACCAAAAACCAGTACAAGCTAGTAACTCGTAGCAGAAAGCCAACAGGAAATTTTACTTGGGAATAAAGGAAACAACAAACAAACAAGAACAAAATAAAAGTTGACTTATATAATATATGGACACACTTATGTCTTTCTAATGATGTAATGGGCTAACTTTTCCCGGGAGAGTTATAGTTTACTGATGATCTCCCTCTCTCGAGCTTCGCCCACTTATGATCATTCATTCCGTGGATTTCGACGATTTCCACTGGAGGGGGCTGTTCAGACCCCAAAAAAGTGGGTTACTGTGAATGTTTTGCGAGTTCAGTGATTGTTTTTTTGTGGCTAGCGTGGATTAATTATAATTTGATTTTGTGTATAATGTTGCACGAAACAAAAAACGGTTTTGCCGTGTGCCACAGAGTCGCAAGCGATCACATGTAACTCTACAGGCAACTTTAAGCTTCCATAACATTGCTAAGGTTCGGTACATTTGTACAACTAATACTCTCTGAATGAGCGTATTGAATGTACTTCTTGTTTTGTGTTGCAAGTTTCATGTAAAACATTAATTGGACATATAAAAATTTCTATTTTGGGTTTTTGTTGCAAAGACACATTAAAATTTATGATAATAATGGTAGATGCTACATGTCAACTTTTATTGTAGGTAATATAAGGCAGTAACACGTTCGTTTTTTTTTTCGTTGGTGTAACGAGTAACATATTTAGTTACTTTTTATTACTATAGCAATTATATGGACACTATTTGCTGGATTTTGCCGCCGGCGTTGGTGTAATCGTCACTTGCCGTATATGTATACGTATCTATATATATGTAAACGCAAGAAAGAGAAATAATCCAGACAAAGGCTCCGGCGCGCGGAATCGAACGTGGGACTTCTGAATCGTGAATGCGAGGCGTTAACCACTGAGCCACCGAGAAGCACCTCCTTCAATGGTCGAACGGCAAGCTATTCATATTTACTACTCACCGCTGTCGACGGGCATCTCGGGGGGGGGGGGGGGTAACTATTGTATTTTCAGCATTACCAGCGAGATGGCGCAATAAGTACGCGTCGCCACATCGTCACGACGCGGTGGCGCCCGCTCTCATCTCCCACGCGTACTTTGGCCTGCAGAGAGGAGGGGGTGGACGCTCCTTCTCGCACCCTTAACTTGCGGTGGGGAGGATCGTACGTCTTGGCTGGCGGTTGGACTTTCACTTGAATGATTCTGTTGTAGTTACCGGGCGCACAAAGGTCACTGCAATCGTTGCACAGTCTCCATTTGCGAAAAGGGCGCGCTTTTCAGACACAGCCAAGTAACAACTGAGACGCTTATTCGCGTTCGTCTTTACCTGTGAGTACGTTTCGTGCGTCAAATGCGGGGCACGTTTGGGCATCCTTGTCATTCTGCGCGTGACCTTCCAGTTTGTTGCTATCGCGTTAATTACTTCGCCTTTGCAGCAAAGCTATGACGTTTTTCGGTAATGGATATAACACTGCTTATCACACACACGTGCGGCCGTTTGACCGTGTCGCGTGCGCCCAAGTGCCACATGTAGACAGCTGAAAGGCTGAAAAAATACAACGTCGAGTATTTTTAAGACAAAAATGTTTTTATTCACTGAAAAGCGGATGAGTTGCCAAATGTCCTTCGCATATCTCACCACGAATGCATTCCAGCATGAAAAAAAAACAGAAGAAAAACAAAGAAAAAGCTGTGAAAACGTTGAAGAACTCTGGTAAAAGAAAGTAGCAGAGCCGTTGCGATACACATTTTCCCTATGCGGAAATTTAAAGCCGCGGCTCCCTGCAGATAAGCGCGACGTTCAAAGCACACTGCTGACTACACGTTAGGTTGTAGTTGACGCACGTCTAACAACTTCAAAGACTGATATGTAAAAACACCCGCTGACGAAAAAAAGTCGCTGTCTGCCTCCATGTTGTGGAAGTACGCGTGTACATGAAGAGCATTACAAGCACTGCTTAAGCAGGTGCCTTTTGTTGCTTGTCGCTTTTCTTTACAAGCTTGACATTGCGATTCCGAGACTGCGCGAGTGCAAGCGTGGTGTATAGTTCATTGAACCCGACACAAGCATACTGGCCACTGCCGCCCTGTGAACCAAGTCGGGCAGGTGTTGCCATAGTTCTCTTTGGCATTGCCAAAAATCGATCCAAGAAAATAATAACACGAATCGGTCGCTTGCGGGCACACACTTCGACACTTGTGATTAGCGCTTGCGAGGGGCCACTGCAGTCGCCGGGCTGCATTTGTGTCCAGACTTGCGCAGGTGTCGCACACGCACGTTGCGTGGTTCTCGCGCCACAAGGAAAGAGCGCTTGAGGTGTGTGTATCGTCCTCGTTTGTCGTCGCTG
Source organism: Rhipicephalus annulatus (assembly GCA_013436015.1). NCBI lineage: Eukaryota > Metazoa > Arthropoda > Arachnida > Ixodida > Ixodidae > Rhipicephalus > Rhipicephalus annulatus. Next base: position 184,578 of record WOVY01005783.1, read on the forward strand.
CCGTCCCTTCACCAGACGGAGCACTTCTTGGCTGGATTCATGCGGCTCATGTTGGCGCAGTTGTAGGCTCGAGAGAAATCGTACGAATTTGACAGCGGGCCGAGGACCCTGCAAAATGGCAGCGCACAGGGCGAGAAAATGAACGCTTCTTCTATTCACTCAAGCCGCTAGTATAGCATACTGCAGTATGCTGCGCTATACTAGTGCCGTAACTGCTACACCAACGCGGCGGACGAAGGGACAGATAAACGCTATCATCTCCCTGCGCTTGTGTCATGTTTCTTCCTTTAATGTACCGCGCTATCTAATCTAGAAGTCGAGAAAACTTATCGAGTTTGCGCACGAAATTCTAAGTACAATTAAACTTCATCAAAAAGAAATCTCATCTGTCACAAAAGGGGGTTCGTCAGGTTTGAAACTTCGTTATAAGCGAGTATTCGCAACACTTCGTCTATGGCAACACAAAAAATGTTGCAACTCGTACTACGTTGAATACCTGTTCGTTATATCGAGATTCGACTGGCGCTCACAACGGCATTGCATTGTGCACTGAAGGCTCCTATCTAAATAACGTTGAGATGCGGCAATACTATTTCCGGGAAACTTCATCATCAATTTCAATGAGATCTTTAATTCAGCCTTCGTCATTTTACAAAAAAAAATTGTCGAAAAATTTTGAATCCCTTTGAAGTTTGAATAGTGTTTACAACGCTGCAAGTCAGCAAGAAAAAACGGCATCACACTGCAGTCTTGCTAGCGGGTTCTAACTGCGTGTTTGAAGACGACAAAATTGACGCATTACACGCCACTTAATGGAAGTAAAAGAATTAAGCTTCTAATTGCATGATTATTATTCCTGCAAAAATATTCCAACATAAACAGGAGCTTTGTTTAACCACGCTAATTCCTATTCAAAGTAATGAATGATTGATCTGAACGAGTGACAAACAACTATCGCACTCCTTTCATTCTGCCTAGGGTGTCTTTTTTTTTTCTCCGGTGGGTGGTTTCGATATTGAATTGAAAAAAAAAATCTTACTGAATTAAGTCATCGATTCTTGGCCGATCCCCCTGAGTGGGTACAAGCCATGGCTGTGGAATCATCATCATCTTCACTCGAAATCAGACAGAGGACATCAATATCACCATCTAAAACATCACTAATTTTTGTGCCGGGATCTTCGATATATATATATATATATATATATATATATATATATATATATATATATATATATATATATATATATATATATATATAATGTAACGAAGTGTAATATTTTCCTTTTTCGTGGCAACTGTTTTTCACCGTGTAAAACGCTTCTGAATGTTACGCTCAGATCACTGCGCGTACATAGCTGAGTGCTGCCTGAAAAAACTTCCGCGACTGAAAAAGTTAGAATGTTCGACGACCAGGGGCGTCACCATGGGGAGGGGTGTGGGTTCAAACCCTCATAAAGTTCTCCCATTTTGCGTGTATATTCACGTTCACACACGCTCACACGCGCGTACATACATGAAATGAAATTAAACAACACCCTCCCCCGCCCCTGAAAAAAATTTCTGGTTGTGCTATTCACTTCTACATTTGCGTAAAACCTGGCGCGTTTCAATGACGACCAGATTGTCGACGACTGACGCTCAAGCTGTCGTTCTACAACAAGTCCTGTACTTTTTTTTTTTGCGGTCGCGGTAGGTTCACTCGATAAAAAATCAGTTTTTACCAGTTTGCGTTCTTCTAATGATCTGACAGTGTTCGCTTTAGGTCCAACCTACAGAAATGAAAATATTTCCTTTTTTTTTCCTGTAAAATACAGCTGTGCATCCGTTCCAAATGGTACATCGATCGTCTTTTACCCCAGGTGGTCAAAATTTCCGGAGTCCTCCACTACGGCGTCTCTCATAATCAAATGGTGGTTTTGAGACGTTAAACCCCACAAATCAATCAATCAATCAATCAATCAATCGATCGTCTTTTAAATTTACTTTTAAGGTTTATAGGCACTTAAAAAATAGCTGTCGGGCCCGAGATAAGATATAGCTTGCTCTTGTGCTACATCATTACCCCCCCCCCCCTTTTCAATCTAAAATTTATTAAAACTTAGTACTAAGGAGGTTTTAAAAAAATTGCTGGAGTGGAAGCTCCCGCATTTCTTTGCAAGCAGTAGTGAAGCCAGTTTTTGCCCTCCAAAGATCTCAAAAACGTGCTATTTTCTGGTGGTGCCCACTTAGACATCAAGTGGTTTTGATTTGTTATTCTAATGTCTACATTAATTATAAATTAAAATATAGTTGTTTCCGAAGAAATAATCCGCAGAGACTAGTATCGATGACTTAATATCCAATAAATTTTCCCTTGAATTCGAGGCTTACTAAAGAAAACTTGAAACACAAGGACGCACTTTGAGCATGCACTTTCTGACTCTAAAAGGTTGCCCTAACGCCAAGGGCTCATCATGCCCCTAGTAAAATGGCTTCCGCAGCCGCCATCTTTCGGTTGGCACGGCTATAGTGTACTAGAATATTAGTGTACTAGAATTCTAGTACACTATAGCACGGCTTCACTCGTGGGCAAGAATTCCCACTCCAGCAATTTTTTTTAAACCTCATTGGTTAATGCGTATATAAATGCTACGTTTGCTGTATGTATTCAAACGGTGATCTGTTGCGGTGTGCAGGGTTTCCCTCAAGCTACAATAAACGTGATTGCCGAAACGCGAAAGAAATCCAAACGGTAAAACGTAACACACGCGAACCTTAACAAGCTTAAGTGTCTACGAGAATTGCCTGGTCTAGTGGCTAAGGTACTCGGCTGCTGACCCGCAGGTCGCGGGATCAAATCCCGGCTGTGGCGGCTGCATTTCCGATGGAGGCGGAAATGTTGTAGGCCCGTGTACTCAGATTTGGGTGCACGTTAAAGAACCCCAGGTGGTCAAAATTTCCGTAGCCCTCCACTACGGCGTCTCTCATAATCAAATGGTGGTTTTGGGACGTTAAACCCCACAAATCAATCAAATCAACGAGAATTGCCATCGCTCGGCAAATAGATTACACAGGTGGCAGATATTGATAACGGGAGTTAGGGAGCGTTTCCAGATCTGCGATTAGTGGAAACGAATAAATCGTATAGTCCTTGGTGTGCTTTATTCGATGAGCTTTGTTGCACATAAAATAACCGTGTACATAGGCCTTCGGCAGCAATTTAATTAATCATTGCTAGTACTTAGCGAGAGCTGCCTAACAGATGAGAAAGAGGAAGTTTAAAGCTCTGAAACATCACAGTGAAATCATACACTGCTCAACAGTAATGTGCACCAGTTAGGGTAATCACACTAATTTGCGAATGGACGAAACCACTGGTGTTGTAAATGAACGTTCTATATTTCCGCGACTTGTCGTTGCAATAAAGCCTCGCCCCAGTTTTGTTTGTTTTTTTATGCTTGTATACATATGAAGTCACACACTCGGTGCCTCCTTATTCTTCCCCTTTTTAAGGCTGTCTTTTCACAAAGCATTCCGAGCCTTAAATATTTTATTTCTTGGATCTCGGTTGAACAGAATGGTCCTTCGTTTCAACTAATTTCATTTCTAGTTCACTCTGGATTTCTGCGATGTTTTCCATCGCATCGGTTCATCGATTGCGCGCACAAAGAAAAAGTTGCGCTCCACGTATAAGTTGAAAGAAATCTTATATTGTCTTTGCATACAGCTTTGTGTATGTCAAGGTACTTCGACGATATCTGCGAGGCTACACACTCAAAATTGCTGAAGAAATAACGGCCACAAGGCTCCCTTGGAAAAGAATTGGAGTATAGCGTAGCATGACAGTGCAAGGTATTTTAACTTCTGTGTAACCATTTTCTATTCCTGAGCAGGCTAGCATTCCTTCCCCAAGTGAGTACTCTTTGCGTTATAACGCGCAGTTCGGTCCATCGAGCGACAGCTATTCGTTGCGGTATTAACCTGATTGGTCCTGGACAATGGACTGATGTTCTGATCTTGTTCAGGGCTTCCTCTGGACGCATCGAGCCGCACCATATCTGGAAGAAAAAAAAAGATGACAGAAAAAAATCAATACCGACAGCATATCTCACATACCGCATAAGCACAATGTCGCTGAGATACGCATATTTTGTTTACGATTAACGTAGGGCCCCTGCTCCATGCCACTCTGTACAAAGGGGTCCCCACTGTCACGAAGCAAGTTCTTTAGAGAAACGGTGTTATACGAAGTAAACCTAGTGCATATTGCTCGCGATAGATGGCAGAGTACTTTCTTCGTTTATGAGAATTCATTAATTAGTTGTAAATATATTTGTTCACGATGAAAGCGCTAGTTTTGTAGCTGCGTGAACAAGTGCAGTGCGCGAAATTTCTATGGTTTCGATAAAACGATGCAGCGCACGTGCTCTTACCAAATCAGCAAAGATAAACTCAATTTGAAGGTGACCGAAACGCGATTTGGGCTCAAGATGGCGAACGAACACGATTTCCAACATAGAGCAAGTGGATCAAGAGAACCACAGAAGAAAGAAAGAGAAAAAAAAGAACAGCAACGTTAGTGCGCGATTGCGTAATCGGGCGCTCGCACCTCAGCCAGCTTGTTTGGCTCGTCTCGAGAACGATGGTATACTAAGCATGAAAGCCAACCTGGGCGTAGTTGAGGAAGAAGAGCTGGTCGTGCGTGAGGTTGATGCCGGGCAACAGGGGCTCCTCGCCGTGTTGCTTGACCCACTTCTTGTACGCCTGCGGGCGAAGAGCGGGGCCTCCGAGATTAGCTTCGGAGTTTCTTTTGTCGCGGAAAATTGACACGGTGCTCGTGCATCATGGATAGCGGGAACATTTCAAGATGCCGGCGGGCATAACGTGGTAGCAGCAGGCACAGGACATGGTTGATTGGAGGAATGTGGGAGAGGCCTTTGGTTTGCTCTGGGCGTAGTCGAAATTATCATGATGATGATTATTAGTATTATGATAATGATGATGGTAGTGGTGGTGCTGGTGGTGAAATGAGGGGTGCAAATCAGGACAGATGAAGAAAATTGAACAGGCGGATCCTTTCATCGGTGTCAGTGGCGTTGCTAGGGGGTGGTACACCGGGCACTGGCCCCTTCCGAAATTTCCTTCTACCATAAGATACAGAGCACACAACGACACTTGACCGCACTTGTACGGCCAGCCCCAATTTCAGATCAAGAACATATGCGCCTACCACAACGAAGATTCGCCAAACTACTCATTCGTGTGTGCTACTTTCATTTCGCAAGTACTTTTCGAAAGTAGTGACCACGTGATTCCAAAGGGTCTCTATTGCACGTGTGCATCCAAGTGACAGTGGATGACGTAACTTGTGCCACTCACCCTGTACGCCTGCTTGAGTCCTCCGTTGTCGGCGATGTTTTCCCCCTGAGTCATCTTGCCATTGATCTGCATTGTATTCAGAATAAGTCGTTAATGAAATGTTCAGCGTTGTAGCTGAAACAGTTGATGTTATCTTTCGTTAAATTTGCTATTGTTATCTTGATAGCTAGTGGAATCATACCCTACAATTTTTTCTCTTCTTTGTTAGGTAGCGACAACCCATTTAAGCGACGCCGCTGAGTCTCATTGGGCAACGCACGTTTTCGGTAGCCATGTTCTTCCGAACAGCCTAGCGAAACAACAGGGGGACGCCTCCCCCGCTCACCAATGAAAGGGGATCAGCGGGGCAGAAATGCTGATGGCGTTCTCGTATTGTCCCCTGAAAGGTGTACGGTCAATACACATAAGGTAATACAAAAGAGGAACAATGATTGCGTTTAGATTGACAAAGTGCACTCTGATAACTCTAATGCCATATATTTCACTTACATAAGTTTATTGTTAGCGAAGAAAATCAAGGTTGAAGTTTTTAAATTTGGCGCTGAAATTACCGCGCGTGACGTCAAAATTTTCGGAATGTATATTTCGTAATTTTGCTATGATGGATCGATGAAATTTTCTGAAACTTCGTATGCTACGTCTATGACACCCGAACATGACAATGCACTTCAATTTTATCGATTAGAAGGTGCGTAGGACCCAGTAGGCGCTTCAGAATTTATGACGCCACGGGACCTTCAAGGTGGCATCTCCACCCGCCATAGAGTTTCCTAAAATTAACTAGAGGGCACTCTGGCGCTGCGATCGTTCAGCGACCATGGGAATGATGGGTAGTACGCACATTTGTCTAGTCTTCGTACTTCTGGGTGGCGAATCGTACTTGCGGCTTCATTTACTGCTGGTTACGGTTTCGTTTTAAAGAAAAGAATGAACCCTTTTGAACTTCGTGAACTGATTTGAAAAGGTAAGCTTTGAAAAAAATAAGGTGGTGAAGCACAACCACTAAAAATTTGCAGATTTTTTGTTTCGTGAGAAAACAGCTCCAAGCCACACGAACACACACGGAGCCAGAAGCAGGCCAGAAGTACGAAGATTAGACAAATGTGTGTACTACCCATCATTTCCATGCTCCCTGAAGCGCCGTGTGTGTCAGCTCCCGTAGACACTAGCGCCAGAGTTCCCTCTAGTGTATATTAGAAAACTCTATGCCACCCGCATCTTCTTTTCGCGCGTTTTCACGTGTTTTCACGAAGCGTCGCGTTGGTGTTATTCGGATTGTCAAATTGTACTTTACTACTACGCGAAAAAATTGTTTTGCTCCTTACTGTCCCTTTTAACATGTGCGGCTTTGTAAATCTTTTAGGTACATGGTGGTAGACGCCGGATGTGCGTGGGAGAGGGTCGAGAGAGAGAGAGAGGAGGCACTTGTCGCTGCTAAGCTCAAAATGAAAGGTATACGGGCTCCAAGTAGAATGATAGCATCCACCTCTAACCCCCGTATTCATCAACGCTCCTTGACTCGACTTTCAAACCCTTCACTTGACAGAGTTGAGTACTGCGCCGCTGCTCGGCTTAAAATGGCGTTGTGCTACTCGAGAATAGCAGCAAATCATCATTGATATGCAGCGACTTGCCCTGCCTAGAGATGGCACTCCCATCGGCTTTCTCAAGTGAAGGTGGAGCTTTGAGTGAAGGGGCGTTCTAGAATTAGGGGGTAAATAATCGACACGACCCTTCATAGCCTGCGGTCATGCCAATGAGGGACACGTTCGTGCTTTTGGTATACGGCGCTTGGCGTGGTGGTTAGAAGTGGTTCCGTGAAGTTCGTGTAAGCTTTAACCTAGCGAGGGATTGGTATTCTGTGTAAATGGAGAAACATTCTATTCAACAGACATAAAAAGACAGGTTGTGTTGCTCGAGATGAAATGACTAAACCTAAACCTACTTGGTAGGTATATAGCGCTTACGTTGAGGTTGACGTCTTCAAGGACGTAGCTGGAATACTGGTCCACCATGCACTGGGCCCTCTCGCGAAACGTCTGCACAGTTTTGTTGTTCCACCAGGGCTTCAGGTTGCCATCCTTGTCGAACTGCCGTCCTGATCCGCCATTGTGTATACGTGGGCAAATAACAAAGAGGCTCGGAAACACACTTACAGATGTTTCAAACATCTCTTCACGATTTTTCCCGTTCTTAATGCCAAATAAGTCGCTTAAGGGGTGGCTTTCATCTTCCGTACAACTATACGCATCACGCCGTTGTTGAAGATAAACGACATATTTATACAGGAAAAAAAAAAAACATGTATACCTCCCTATGAAGGTGAAGAAGCGTTGGAATACTTTTATTTGGCCACAAAAATGATTGCTGTCCACCATTTTAAAAAAAGTCATTGTGGTAAAATAGTTGAACTGAGATAACTCTGTTCGCTGCAATATTTTATTGGCGAAACGTAAGAGCTTCTTTGGTTACCTTTGTCGTCAAAGCCGTGGGTAATCTCATGACCTATGACGACGCCTATGCCTCCGTAGTTGAGGGACCTGCGCCGCAAGGGATCAATCAATCAACCAATTAATCAACCAGGAAATGTTTTAGTAATAAGACGAAGGGTAGCTATAGAGAAAATGGAGTAATCACAATATGTTTCAGGGAGGGGATCGTGGTCCTAATTTCCACAGCATTATTGATTTCTCCAATAAACGAAGTTTCCAAAAGACACGCAGCGTGGCGAGTGTCTGGCACAGCTTACTCTCCGCTATCACGCGAATTGCATTCACGATATCGGGTAAGAAAGATCGGTGTTTAGCAGTCAAATCATGTCGATTTAATTTGCATTTCTGTTTACTTTTTTTTCACGATAATTTTATAATTTTCCTAAACTTTCTGTGATGGAGCTTGCTGTCGGAGCGTTAGAGAATATATATATATATATATATATATATATATATATATATATATATATATATATATATATATATATATATATATATATATATTGTTCACTTACTTCTTTATTCCGAAGCGTTTTTTATAATTTATTAGTTCATCATGCCCCTCCAGAGCCGCACTCCAGTGGCCTCGATCCCGGAACTCGGAACATCCGGGACTGGAGTTCTTTTCTAGGTGCAGAGTATTATTATAAACTTTTTGGTGCATACTGAACTTCTGAAGAAATGGCAAGACCAAGTGCTGACAAGACAAGAACAGTGCTTGGTGTTTTCGCAGTTTTTATGTCCCGTCCCAGCGCTGTTTTTTTTTTCAGGGAAATCTCAGGCCCATATGTAGAATATATACAGTAACTATAAATTTCAATCCTTCCAAGTACACCACTTCTGCGGCGCTGAATTTTGGGTCTTCGCACGCGGCTATCCGCTCAGGTCGGGGATAAGAGCTCCGCTGTGAAAAATAAGAATGAACTATCGGCGGTGCATGAGGAAACGGACAAGGAATGCCAGAGAGATTTTACATGTGTGAAACCGCTTTTCTACTCTCTATCAATGCTTTTCACGAAAATTTTCAGTTTAGCGTGGGTATGTATGCACGAGCGCATACAAACGCACGCACGAACATACATAAAGTGTAATTGGCCCCATATCGCTTCCCGAAAAAAAAAAAAAAATCCGGCTGCGCCTCTACTGGAGTCATTACGTTTGAAACTGCCACCGCCCTCTGCATGTGGCGGCGCAGTGCGGAAGGCCCGAAGCAGCGGTGGAAAACTAGGAAAAGGAGGCCCAGTCGATGACTATGGCCTAATGAACCGTAAGCTGAAGACCTTGCGCAGCAGAGCACGCGAGGCTGAAGTGAATGCCCCGCGCGCCCATATAGGACCTCTTCTACTTTCGCCAGCGTCCATGCGCCAAAAGAAAGAGATGCACTCACTTGGGAAAATGGTGGCTGTAGAAGAGAGGCTGAAGGATCCCGGCCGGGAATACGATGTCGTTCTTGTTGGGGTTGTAAAATGCGTTCACCACGGCTGGTTCCGTGGTCCATCTGCAAATGGGGAGAACTACGCTTACGACCTGACGCCCCGTCGTCGCGCCTCGTTTGGTTTCGATGCATTGCGATGCAGGCGAGGCAGACTTCGCGAAGTTTAGTGAAGCGAGAAATAACGCAACACGTACGCGCATTCTAATGCACCTGGCGAAAGATCTCATTTGATGACTAAAATGAACATTGAAGTTAGTCGTAACTGACATTCTCCGTTAATATTTGTAGCGTGTGCGTTTGTAGAATAACAGCGTCGAGACAGCGAGAACTTTGCAAGAGCTTCCCGCATTTTACGATGGCATGGATTCTCTGCCTGTGGTATTTTCGACAATGTATAAACGTAATTTATTATGTACGTAAAAACACAGTGCCACTGAATCTGGAACCGAGAAAACTATGGGGAAAAACACGAAAATGATTTTCCAGTTGTGCTGATGCTCTTGTAATTTTGGAGGGCTGCAGCACATTCCAACAATACATAAATCGGATCGTACGAACTATGACTGCCAGAGTCAACTGCACCTTCGCCACCGCGCAATATTGTTGCTCGTATTCAGATGTACTTTTCCATTGCCACTTTCTGTGCTTTACATATGTCTCGCTCTCAACCCGTGCGCTGAGACACGCGATTCGCGGAAAGCAGAAACGTCTCGCGAGAACTGTTCCCGCACGAGAAATGCTCACTTCTCCTTGTTGACGGGCTGTCGTAGTTTGAGCTGGTTGCGAGTGGCCTCGAACTGCAGGATGTTGAACACATTGTCCAGGTACAGGTCTTCGTGCACCACCAACTGCGACAGCGTATCGGAACCGTTGTCAAAGCTGCGCGACAGGGCCACATAGGTGAATAAACACAGTCGCGGTGGAAGCAAATGACTGACCCTCTAATGACAGAATTGGTTTAAAGTGGCAGCTTGCGGATTAGCAAGAGGCAATCAAAGACCAGCTGCCAGTTCTTGTTCTGTTTGCATTAGCTTGTCAGGGTAATCATTAAAGGAGTATTGGCACGATTTTGAAACATCGCAAAACGGACATATTTCGTTAGTTTTCTTGGTATGCAGTGTTAATGCTCTCAACAAAGTGGAGCCAGAAAGCACGTATAAAATATTTTACTTTGAAATAAAAGCTTTTCTTGCTAAGCGTGTGAAAGTCAGCCCCATCGCACTGGACGGTATCCTGAAAAACCAACACTGTTACACTGAGTTTGCTAATCGTGCGTCTTGCATGCAGACTAAACGCCAGAAATCACGGTCAGGGTCGCGAGACGACATTTCACTCATCGTTGTTTACGTGCATCACGAGCAGATGACAGATCTGTCTCTAGCAAGTGGCGAGTCCCCGGCACCCCTTAAAGCAAGTTCGTCTTTGCGTGCGGAATAACCTGATGAGGTCTGTACCTGTGTTTGCGTGTTTCATGTTGTTGCTTCAGAAGCAGTTGCGTTGAGTGTGAGACTGATTACGAGATCGGTAGTCCTCGCTGAGCGCACATCCAGTACAAGAAACATAGCTCACCGAGTCGTATTCCTTGGATAGCTCGTAAGGGTTGGTGAGAAGTTCCGGATAGCCAATCCTTTCGTTCATAGCATTAGCCTGCGGTTGCGCAAAGAAGGGAGATGCATTAGTAACAACTTGATGAGGACCAATTAGTTCACATTTAGAGCAAAAAAAAAAACAAAAAAAAGGTGACAGCGCGAAAGGTCCAAGGGCGACGAAGAAACGAAGACCACAGGGCATTTCTTAATCGTCTTTGCTTCTTTCATGCTGTTGTTTCCTTTGGTCTAAAAATGCGTAACAACGACGTTTATAGCAACGCATATAAAGCTTTGAGTTGTTAGTAAGATTTCTGCTCAAAAAGGAAATTTAATATATTCAAGAAAATTCTAGTCAACTCAAAGTATTTGAAGCGATACGCCAATTTCCTAACAACGCCCGGGATGCCAATGGAGTCTGCCTTTAATAGTATGTGGCAGCCATAGATGAGCGCGGGGTTTCCCATCATGAGGAGGGAGGTGGGGTGAAGGGTCATCGCAGAGCCCCCCCCCCCTTCTAAGTTGGAGTAACCCCCCCCCCACCAACACCACCCTCTCCTGCTCACGCCTGTGCTGGCAATGGGGAACGAAGTACGAGGCACACTTCCAGTGCAAGGTAGTAATAAAAACGCAAGTACCAGAAGCTATACCTACCAAGCAAATGATTCGGAATGTTTACTAACAATATGTGAAGGGAAGCATGACTGTGGCGTTAACATAGAAGAGGCTGACTTGTCATCCTTCCGGTCAGTGTACACTTTACAGCACGGCAAAAGGACCTTACAGAATGGCAAGCCTTCATTCGAATAATGGTTGTTTTGCACTGTTGTTCTTTCAATTGTTTGCTTCCACTGTTTTACTCGATGCTCGAGACTGTGCGTTTAAAATTTCTTTTAGATTACATTTTTTGTAAAGTACAAAAAAAGATTGTTATGGACGTTGCTGCGTCGTCATAGTCTCATCTGTTGAATACCGACAAAGAATGCTGAGGGCGACGGCAGGTACATATCTCTTCGTCATTGCTAATTAGTAACAAACCGCTGAATGGACCAATGTTATTGGGTGCTTTATGCGGCATTACGTTAACGAAGCAAGTCTGTCAAGGCTGTCTTGGAATGTTGGCACTTCGTGCGCGAACGACTGTAATATCATCCTTTTAATTCTGAACAGAGTATAGCAGGCATAACGATTCTCCGCATTTTATCAATGAATACTGCTTTATCTTTGGGCACAATGCTTTACAAACTTTCCGCGAATTGTAGCATTCATTGTCCTCTTACGAGAAAACGCCGCGACCTGAAGAGCTTACTTGTGACGAGTCTACATTCATCTATACACGCCGTTGATGTTTGCGTACTTTCTCTTCGGCCACTTTGCGAGTCTCGGTGTCCATCCAGTCGTTCTCCTTGAGAAGCTCGTTGAAAGCCTCGCGGATGTTGTGTATCATCTCCAGTGCCTGCACGCATGCGTGAAACAACCACGTTCAGATCTTCCGCGTCACTCTCGTATAGACTCGAGCAATAGGGCAATGTTGGAAAAGTAGATCGGTGATGGCGTTTCAATATTGAACAGTGTAACATATTGCGACAAAAATGTAGTGAAAAGTAGAAGTTTTGGAGATCATGTGGTTATTCGCTTCTTGTGCATATGGCAATTATCAAGGTATATTTCGGATCAAACCGACGTTTTCTGCAGTCACAGGTTAAATTTTAGCAGTTCTACTTATAACAAAATATAACATTCGCCTCTGAACTGCCTAGAATTATACTTTGTTAAGGCGCTTTCCTGAAGCTTTTTCACTGTCTTTAAAAAAACTTATATACTTATTCATAAGGTAACTTAGTTAATGAATGAAGGAAAGAAACTTAAATTTAAGGACTTGTTTTCTTTGCTACAAAATGTCAATGAAAACTAACAGAAAAAATCCCAAACTGTGTAAGGGGATGCTACTAGAAGTGATTGTAATGTAAATGTGAAAAAAAAAGAAAAGTAGACGAGAAGGTAACTTGTCGCCAACAAGAACCGAATTCATTATTATTTCTTAATGAATGTACGTCTTCTCTACAAGCGGAGTTGCCGAGCAAAAGGGAAAAAGTCGCGTACGGTCTCCTTGCTGTGCGGGTCGAAGTTGTCGCGTATGAAGAGGGCGCCGACGGCCATGCCCATCTTCTTGTTGGCCAGCTCGACGCAGTGGTTCCAGCGCACCTTGTCCGCCGACACGCCCAGCATGACCTTGCGGAATGCGTTGCGCTTGTGGGCGTACTCGCCGTCCAGGTAGGCCAGCAGGTAGTTCACCAGCCGCCACACGGCGAAGTTGTGCAGCGTCCTGCCAGAGCGCAAAACACGGACACAAGTTTTTGTCCTCACCTGTCTCGTGTCGTCATCATCATCATCATCAGTCTGACTGCGTCCACTGCAGGACAAAGGCCTCTCCCATGTTCCGCCAGTCAACTCGTTCCCGTGCTTTCTGCTTCCAATTTATACCCGCAAACTTCTTAGTCTCATCTGCCCTCCTAACTTGTCTCCCCCTCACCCGCTTGCCTTCTCTGGGAATCCAGTTAGTTACCCTTAACGACCAGTGGTTATCCTGTCTACGCGCTACATGCCCGGCCCATGTCCATTTCCTCTTCTTGATTTCAACTGTGATATTCTTAGCCCCCGTTTTGTTCCTTAATCCACTCTGCTCTCTTCTTGTCTCGTGTGTCCCTCATTGACTGACACGAATCGCGCCCTCGAGTTTCTGTCATGCTCAGAAAATGTTTTTTTCTTTTGTATGTAGAACAGGCGTTCTTATCACGTGCGCACCTGCTTGGAATATTATTGTAAAATAATTTGAGCGTCCATGTTGAGTGCGGAGAATGTGCCATTTATGTTAAAGCCTTTCTGTGTTTTTCTACATCAAGTAATTTGATTCAACTTGAATTTTTCGTTGCTTTTTTGTTCCCTTCCCTTCTGTTAGACGCATGCGTAAAAGTGGCAAGGCATATCGTGGTGATAACTTGCAATAAATTACGAAGCATGCGTTAGCTTCCCAAGTTCTAAGCCGCCAGAAAAGGAGGAGGAGGAGAAAAGGAAGAAATGAAAGGCAGGGAGGTCAACCAGACGCACGTCCGGTTTGCTACCCTGCACTGGGGAAAGAGGTGAGGGTGAGGGATGATATGTGCATTGCGAAGGAGCTGGTGCGTACCGTGTGTCGGTGTCGACCAGAATCTGTCCCACTTGGCGCAGGTAGGGCACCGAGTAGACCACGAGAGGCTCGTCCGGGCTCACCTCCACGGGAAGGAACACCGACAGGTACTCGCTCCAGTTGAACTGCCGAGCAGGACAACGAAGACGGGCGGAGGTAAAGCTTTCCGTGCATTTCAAGTTCGCCTTGTGCCGGATATACTTCGTGTGCACATTATTGCTACGACGGTCATGCGCTACCTACTTATAAAGTAAATCGGGGGTCTCAAACTCAACCCAGCTAGTCAGCAGCAGTCACGAAATTCAGTCCCGCACAGTGACCAGAACAGTCCATGGAGATGGTTGGAGTGATGGGACGGAGGGAAGAGGAGGAGGTGGACAAAATGTCGCTTTGTCATTGTCAAGTTGTCATTTGAAGGAACGTCTTTCCGGTATCACGCAATGTGCAACTTATGAAGGAGATTGGACGTGAGGTTTCAAGAAAAATATTGATACTGATCTCGGGAGCTTAGGCAGAAACTTTTAGGCGGAGGGGGGGGGGGGGAGGTGCCACATCCTTGATATGAATAGGGAGGGGGGAGGGGCAGTCAGACAAATGCTGGGGAGTGCCATTTTGTGTTCTACATTCCATGACAAATTAAAAACAATTGTGTGTGTGGGGGGGGGGGGGGAAGGGGGCCTGGTGTTCCGCCCCCTGGCTACGCAACGTTTTAGTCATCTCCTGGATGACTAAAATCTGCTCGACTGAAAACGGGAGACCGGCGCTGCTTTATCAGCAGGTCAAGAACCGACGAACCCGAATGCTCATGATTCTGGTGTAAACGGCTGTGCTTACATTGTATCTCAGCTACGTATACTCTATCGCTCTCTACTCTACAAATATTCATTGACAATACGGTTCATCGTTTTCATGTCCTATACTTCAACGCTATAACGCTGAAGATACCGTGCCGTACAACTTCTTCCACGGTGTATACGACCTCATTGATTGATAGATCAGCATTGTTCGGGAGCGAAAAAAAAAGTTCATAGGTGCAACTAATTGAATAAAAATTTTAGGTTCGAGTGGCAATGAAACCTCAGACACCTCGCGCGCCAGTCTGGTGTTTTACCAGAAAGCCACAGCAGTGCCTGAATTTGTTTCGGAAAAACAAAACCAAAGCAGGAGTCACGTAGTGTAAGGAATCCCGCAAACACACGCAATATTGTGCGGCGGTACTGCAGAAGTGTGGCAGCTTGGGCTAGTTGGTGTCGCATGACGATAGTTATAGCGCGAGAACAAAACCACGACTCAGAGACAAGAAGGACAGAATTGCGCAAGACTTCAAATCACGTGAACTGCGAAATGAGTGGGTGTTTTGAAGGCCCACCCTGGACAAGGCGCTCAGGCATAGTGAATAACCGTCGACAGCAGCAACAACGGCATCAGCAAAGTTTGCAGAACCTCGTATTGTCTTACGGACGCGTATTGTGTGTGTAGTTTGCCGATTCTCAAAATGATCAAGTACGGCGTATAGTGTGCGCTTCGCAACTTCACTTGTAGTACAAGGCACAACATTAGGGGAGTTTCAAACGGCCGGCGCTGAGCGTACAAACGCTCATTCTCTCGCGGCGCGCGTTTATCAATGTCCTCCGAGAATCGAGTCTCGACAAGCGAACGAGAAGGCGATATGATCGGGGCCCGATCACGCTATCGCGCTCTAAGCTCTTGGAAGCGGAGCTGAAGCGTCCGCTCAATTTTCACTGACTCCGCTGAAGACGATGTCGTGACTTTCTAAACTACAATGGATTTCTTTTTATCT
Organism: Rhipicephalus annulatus; assembly: GCA_013436015.1. NCBI lineage: Eukaryota > Metazoa > Arthropoda > Arachnida > Ixodida > Ixodidae > Rhipicephalus > Rhipicephalus annulatus. Next base: position 200,440 of record WOVY01005783.1, read on the forward strand.
TTCTTTCTTTCTTTCTTTCTTTCTTTCTTTCTTTCTTTCTTTCTTCTTTCTTTCTTTCTTTCTTTCTTTCTTTCTTTTCTTTGCGATTCTTCGCTTGTTGCTTCTCTTTCTCGTGTATGCCTTTTTGTGCACAGCACGCTTTCCCCACGTGACGGATTCGTCAGCACACACAACTTCCCAAGTTTATCACGTACTGAAAATAGCACCCTAATATTGTCCCGAAGTGCCACTTTCTTAAGGTTATGTGACAGCTGGTGAACATATGGAATTATGGCCGTGCGTCTTGATTTTGTACGAGATGAACCGAAGTAATTACACAATGAACACGTGCAAAATGAATTGAAACGAGCTCTTGTGTCGTCCCATTGTGTGTGTGTTCGTTGCGTAACCTGATGTGCGCTTCCATATGCCGTAAGAACCTAAATAGCCTGTTACTATGACGCGAAGGGACGGACGGGTGCCGAGTGCTGTGGCTGATACAACTCCAGACATGCACGAACAAGCAAGCTTGCTTCTTCATGCATATAAAAGAAAAGTTTTCGAATTTAGACGAAGTAACAGTTAATTCATCGGTTGTCCGGGGAATATAGACAAAAATAACATCGATAAGGTTGCGTACAAATGAATTACGAATAGAACAATAATATCAAGTGCAATCAATTTGAATAAATCAGGAGTACCAAATTTAACAAGTAATTCTTCTTGTATCTCTTACAAACGTGGGACATGCTGAAGCATGTGGATGTAAGCAACGGTTTTTATGATACCCAGGCTCCAGGAAAAAAATCACGAAGTTATCAGCACGAGTAACGTTAGAAGTTAATTTGTGGGGAAAAAAATAAGCATTAATGTGCTAAAGAACCTCCTGCGACTTTATTTCTAAAGTAAATAGCTTTCATTGATGCAATAGTTCAAAATTCTCCTGGCCGGTCTTGTTTTTTTTTCTTTCTTTTTGTGTCAGGTGATTGTTGGTTCTTATTCTCGCGAATTGTGATTGATCATTGCACATGAGCATCATTGTTGGTCTTTGCACTTGTGCGCCATCGTTTAAGTATACATGGATTTCGCACGATAAACAGTTAGTACATGTGAGCGCGCTGTTTGGGGGTGTGCTGTTGCGCGTGCGTGCGTGATAATGGAATGCCAGGACGCACCAGGTTTATTCAAGATGACGAGTTTCTAATAAACCGCACAGCAAGTTCTTATGAGGTATGTCATATCTCTTGATGTTCCTTCTATTATCCTTAGTTCCATTGCACGCTGAGTCGTTTTTTTCTTCTTTTTTTAAAAGTTTCTGACCCACACGTTAGAAACAGCCATATATTCTGCTTTCAGGCATGAGCTCAGAATATCCACCGTGTGCGCACAAGCTCATAATGTTCTTAGGTAAACTTGTTTTACGTAAGTTCTAGGTTAGATTGAGTTATGTTCGCATTTGACCTTGACGTTTTCTTCTACAGATCATAGGGAGTAACATGCGTGCCGCTTTCAGTGTAAAGACAATATTCAGAAACGGCTGCGTATTCTAGCGCACATGATGTTCTGTGAATGAATACTGAGAAAAATCTTTCGCACGCCCATACCACTGGCACCATTTCAGACAAGGCCCGTAGCGTCATCTTGTTGTAGATGGAACCAGTGTCGTGACGATCCGCTTCGGGCACAGAGATCTGAAGCAGAGAAAAGAACACTGTGTGCATGACTTATTAATAACTGGTCTCAGACATCTTATTATACGTCGTAAACAAACATAAACTCACACACGAACATTCACGCGCGTACACACACGCACAAGCCGACGTGATGTGGCTTAGAGACTGCGATGCTAGTGTTTCAAGCTCGAGGACGCGGGTTCGATTTCCGTTCGTGGTGGTGGCATATCAATTAGGGCGATACGTACGTAAAACCGTACAATTATGTTTAGACGCACGTCAAAGCACTCACCCGCTCGAAATTGACGCGTATAAGCCCCCACTAGTACGGCGTACTTCATAATCATATTGCGGTTTTTGTATTCCATCTATCCATCTGTCTAACAGTCACCTGTCACGTTAAAGAACACCAAACGGACGAAATTTCTGTGGCCCTCCACTACGGTATCCCTTACGATTCACATCGTGGTTTTTCCGACGTTCAACCTCAACCATCTGTTTGATTAAATCAAATTTACAGCGCTCAAATGGACCGGAAGTAGCGAAGGAGACACAACACAGGTACGTGCTTGTGTTTTTTCCGCTACATTTCGTCCGTTTGAGCGCTGTGAATTTCATCAAAAAAAAAAATGTATTGCCGGCTGTCCAGACTGTCAGCATTGCATAGCCTTACCTTATGCCAGTTCTCTTCTAATTTATTTTTTTTTCTTTAGCTATCGCTTTAAAAGTAGGTCTACTATCTTCGTGTGAATTAAAAAAAAAAAAAGACGAATAATTGGGCTGGTACGCGAACGTAAACCGTAAAGAACACAATCTTTTATCTCAATTTGCTTTTTGCGTGTTTAGAATAAGAAGGCCTTCCTAAACATAATCTAGTAGCCTACACAATTACGCGAGCTTTGAGCCAAAGGGACCAGGTTTTCCGGACCAATTGGCGAGGAGCCAGGCGCCCTTTTCTTAGACGGTGCAGCCCGAATTCCGCCTCTATACCGACGTTTTGAAAAATCGAAGCTGCTAGTAGCTTGCTCTGAACTTGATAGGTTTGGAAAAAAAGTATCCTGGCTACTTAAAGGCAAGTAAGAATTTTTTTCTAGACGCTTGACATTTGCCGAGTCTACTTGCCCTGTGTGTGTGAGACGCGCACGTAGGTGTGGTTCTGTGCAATTATTTTAAGCTCAGTTGGGCCTTTGTTGAGTTTGTTGCGGCGGCAGAAGATATTCTCGCGCTGACGAATCGAAGAAACTTTTTGGAAAGCGCTATACAACTGGAAATTGACCACTAACAGTAATGAGACCGACAGCACTGCCCCGCCGCGGTGGTCTAGTGGCTAAGGTACTCGGCTTCTGACCCGCAGGCTGCGGGATCGAATCCCGGCTGCGGAGGCTGCATTTATGATCTTGGCGGAAATGTTGTAGGCCCGTGTGCTCAGATTTGGGTGCACGTTAAAGAACCCCATGTGGTCGAAATTTCCGGAGCCCTCCACTACGGCTAGATAAGACAGATGCTTGGGCTAGTTGGTGATTGGGAATCAACATATTTGCACAGCGCAAGACTACGAGTAGTTACGACGTAACTACAGAAGAAGAGACAAGGACAGAAAGAGCAGAAAGAAGAGAAAGGACAGAAAGAAGAGACAAGGACAGCGCTCTTTCTGTCCTTGCCTCTTCTTCTGTAGTTACGTCGCAACTACTCGTAGTCTTGCGCTGTGCAAATATGTTGATCCACTACGGCGTCCCTCATAAGCATATGGTGGTTTTGGGACGTTAAACCGCACAAATCAGAGACCAAGAGCACTCGTGTGAGCACTTTAGCAATTAAGCTTTCTCCTTATTACGCGTAGCCGCAAGGACAAAAAGTTACCTGTATTGACAATGACTACGCTTTGATAAATGTAAAGCTTCCACAAACCATGATTACGAGTAACTGTGTCAGCAGAGAATGCGGAGGAACCGTGCCGTTCTTAGAAAACGCAAATGATTCGAGTTCATTGGAATGACAACACTGACAACTACCGCCTTTGAAACCTTTTTAACTTGTAAAAAAACACCCGCATGGCCTGAGTAAACGTTCTCAAGGCCGTTTGCCATATCACCGATATGCAACAGTGTTGTATGGTCGAACGTCATCGACATTATTTGGCCATTAGAGAGAGAGAGAATGTATGACAAAACGAGCCAGGTAACCATGAAGAGAAGCTGATTCGCGTGATGACTATATGGCACGTTGCTGTAAATTAAATTGTTCAGTACATCCCGTATTTGAGCGACACATGAAATAAACTTCTTTTTCCTCTTTAAACGTTTGCCCCGTTGTCAGCGCAACTTGAATGTTTTTTTTTTATTTTTTTACCAGAGTAAATTGAACATCAATACGAAACTGGTGAACGTTAATGTTGCATATACGTATGTGGATTAGGTTTTTTTCTATCTTTACCTGTTTTGTTTAAAAAATATTGACACAAATAGTGCAAAATAACAAAAACGCCGACCAAGGTGAAATACACAAAACTTAAAAAGACGTTTCGGCTCCCCACACGGGAGCCTTGTTCACAGTGACCGCAAACGGCGTAATGCGCTCTTCATATTTAAACCTTACTTTCCTAATGTAAACCTTTGAAATACAATTTTTAATACAATTTTAATTGTAGTTTCAATGCAAGTAAAGATACCGACAAATAAAATTAAAGAACTTCGCGCGCTTTACGTTGGCTAGTTTCAGAGAAAGTGGGTTTTAAAGTAGCCTTAAAATACGTGGGAGGTATATCCAGTGCCCCGAATCTAACCCCCACGTTTCCTGATATCGCATTTGCACAAGTAGGCATATGGCAGGCAACACCGGATGGAAAAAAGAACAACACAAAAGCAAGAAAGACACAAAAAGTGCCGAACCTTCAACTGACGTTTATTGTGTAACGAAGTCGCTAAAGTACGCACTTTTTAAAGCACGAGTTTTTTAACGCGCATGGTGATACTTTATGCAAGCATCACTTTCAAAAGACATGTCCAGCACCAAATATCTCTCACATACAGAAGCAATGCTACAGTCACTTGCAGCACCACAGATTTATTTGACTACCAAGAATGGCTCCGAAGGTATATGTATACGAACTACACGAGCACCGTTAATGGCTTGGATGGGCTGTGAGTTATTTCCTTTCATATTTGAAATAGGGCTAGCGTGTTGTGTCTACGTCGCCGCCCTTTTATTGCGATACCAATGATATGGACACTCTCGGCTGGATTTCGCCGCCGGCGTCATGCACTGTTTATGCATACGTATATATATGAAAACGCAAAAAAGAAAAAAAAACAGAAAGAAGATTCCGGCGCCGGAATCGAACGTGGGACCTCCGTGTCGTGAATGCGAGGTGTTACACCACTGAGCCACCGCGGGGATTTTTTTTCTTTCTATTTTGAACGTGCACGCACCTCCTTAGATGTTCAAATGACAATCTATTTATATCTACCATTTACCGCTGTTAAGAGGCATCTCGGGGGGGGGGGACTATCGTGTTTTCAGCATTATCAGCAAGATGGTGCAGTGAGCGCTCGGCGGCTAAAGTCCTTCAATACATTATGGAGGGACCTTAGCGGCGGCTCTCATCTCTCACTCGTACTTTGGCCCGCGTAGCGAATAAGGGGGTGTACGCTCGATCGCGCGCCATTCTCTTGCAGTGCGGAGGGCCGTAAGTCGTACTTATTCTGTTGTAGTTACCGGGCGCACAAAGGTCACTGCAATAGTTGCACATCATTTGTTTGCGAAAAGGGCGCGCTTTTCAGACAGGGGGATGTAACAACTGAGACGATTATTCGCGTTCATCTGTACCTGTGAGTACGTTTCGTGCTTCATTTGTGCTTGAGAAACGCGGGGCGAGCTTCGATCTGCTTGCATTCTGCGCGTGACCTTCCAATTTTCGCTATCGTGTTCATTGCTTCGCTTTTGCGGCAAAGCTGTGACTTTGTTTTTAACAGCGTCGCCATCAGTGAGCTTCTACTCAGCTCTACGTCGTAACGCAGATACGCTGAAGGCCGCGCTTGTACAAACAAACAAACAAACAAACAAACAAACAAACAAACAAACGAATTGGCAGATCCCACGTACCGTGGGAATCGGTGATATGCGAAACACGAATAAGAAAGGTTTATATGTCACTTTAAGATCAGCACAACGTTACGAGGTGGTAGTAAATGATGCCTTACATGAATTCCGTGTCATGATTATCATGTTTGGATGTGTCGCCTACCTTCGTCATCAATTCACGTCACGTGATACCAAATTTAGTAAATGTGGAGCTAGCGAAACGGCCGCGAGCACGCTATTAGTGTGGTATGTTGGCATGTTCTTACATGACACGCGTGCTACGATTATCATGTTTGCAGCGGTCACATACCTCCGTCATCCATTCACGTTCCGTAATACCAAATTTGGTATATGTGACGCTAGCGAAATGGCCGCGAGCGCATCGTGAGAGTGGCATGTATTCCTGTTATTACATGACACGCATATAATGATTTTCTTATTAGGATCTGTCGCTTGCGTTCGCCATGTAATCTAGTCATATCATACCAGTTTTGCAACATGCCATGTGAATGAAACCACCGCAAGGGCTGCAGGACCATGAAATGCAAATCATGACATTCATGTCACGATTTTCATGTTAGGACTAGTGAAATATGTTCTTCATACAGTCATGTTATGCCATGCAAAGTTTGGTATCGATACTATCATCGAAACGGCTAGGAGAGCTAACTGTCGTAGGCGGCTAGATAGATAGATAGATAGATAGATAGATAGATAGATAGATAGATAGATAGATAGATAGATAGATAGATAGATAGATAGATAGATAGATAGATAGATAGATAGATAGATAGATAGATAGATAGATAGATAGATAGATAGATAGATAGATAGATAGATAGATAGATAGATAGATAGATAGATAGATAGATAGATAGATAGATAGATAGATAGATAGATAGATAGATAGATAGATAGATAGATAGATAGATAGATAGATAGATAGATAGATAGATAGATAGATAGATAGATAGATAGATAGATAGATAGATAGATAGATAGATAGATAGATAGATAGATAGATAGATAGATAGATAGATAGATAGATAGATAGATAGATAGATAGATAGATAGATAGATAGATAGATAGATAGATAGATAGATAGATAGATAGATAGATAGATAGATAGATAGATAGATAGATAGATACGCTCAAAGTCGCCGAAGTTTGCTAAGAAATGCTTCGCGTTTAATAAATAAATAACTACATGGCTCTTTTTTAGAGTGCACGACTTAATTGATTGATATGTGGGGTTTAACGTCCCAAAACCACCATATGATTATGAGAGACGCCGTAGTGGAGGGATCCGGAAATTTTGACCACCTGTGGTTCTTTAACGTGCACCCAAATCTGAGCACACGGGCCTACAACATTTCCGCGTCTATCGACATTGCAGGCGCCGCAGCCGGGATTTGATCCCGCGACCTGCGGGTCAGCAGCCGAGTACCTTAGCCACTAGACCACCGCGGCGGGGCAAGTGCACGACTTTCCAGGCTATTCAGTGAAAGCATTGAAGTGCTGCGTCATCTTGATTTGTCAGCGGTGCCGTTTTTCATTGGGCAGCTAAATGAATGCAGCAGACAGTGATTCCCGGAAACGTAAGGAATCGGCGTTTCGTGAACTCGTTAATGGGACGTCACTGCACACAGACACGAGAAAGGCGACAGCACCGGCGGATCCACTCACATTCGCCAGTTTCGTCTCGAGGGCGAGCACGTGGTCCATCTGGACGTGCGCGTCGCGTGGTTCGGCGCCGAGCAGCTGGGCCACCTCGACCATGAGGCGGTGGTAGGCTCGCCTGTCTTTCTCGCTGCTCTCCTTCAGGTAGTACTCTCGACTGGGAAGCCCGAATGCCAGCTGCTGGTCGATCTGCGAGAGATTCACTACTTGTGATGGCGGACTCACAAAACCAAAACGCTGAGTCCTGAACACTCTTCTTTTTTTTTCTCGAATCATGAACATCATATAAATACGTCGGTGTTTACATTACGCTCAACCTGAACAGGTGTACTCATATCAAGAGCGTAATTCGCGAAAGTAGTCGCATGCTGGGCTATTTTCATGGACATTTTCATGGCGTTCCGTCTGCCTCGACGCTTTATCTGTGATTCGATCTAATTTACAGTACGCTAAACCTACGTGGCACCCCGCTCATTCAAATGTAACGATTTCTCTGGAGATTGTCCAAAAACTATATACTCCGCACGTTTAACTTACGCTAATCGCAGTCGCTCAGCAAGCATAACTACCATTCAGTCATACATTTGCCTGCCATGCATTGTCACTGAGCAGAAAAGTGTCGCTCATTGCCTTGTTCTGCAAAACGCACCCTTTTTACACTATGCGGGTGACTCAAAGCAGCCGTTTCATGCGTCTCATCGCGAAGACCAAGGTTACAAAGCCGCATTAGTTTCTTGCAATACAGTGTATACTTCATCAATAATTTCTGCAACGTGCCTCGTCCGCAGTGTAATGGTGACGATGCGCAGCTGCTGAGCCGAAGGCCGCAGGTTCGTTGCCGGCCGAGGCGAAGGTATTTCCGACGGAGGTGAAATGTTTGAGGCCCGTGTGCTGAGCACTGTTAGTGTACGTTAAGCAACACCAGATGATCAAAATTGTTGCGATCCCCCGATATGGAGCGCCTCATAGTGATATCGAGCTTTTGGCTCGTGAAACGCCAAATATCATTATTCCAACGTGCTTCACGCGACGGTAATCTTCTAGCAGACATTGTGGGCATGAATGATTATACGCAGTTTCGCAATGAAACAGCTGAAAATTTTGAGCTTAAATTCTGTTTAACCTGACAAGTATAGCCTGCAAAATATTAAGCACGTCTTGTGCAGCAATGTAATGACACACATAACCAATCAAAATCTTCTTAATCCAAGACAGCATGATCTTAGACGAGGGCTTTCCTCTATAACTCAATTAACAGAATTTGTTCACGAAGTTTGTAGTTCACCGGATGAATGCTCCTGTGTTGATTCGATATTTGTAGACTTCTGGAAAGAGTTTGACCTCGTAGATCACGGGCTGCTTGTATGTAAACTACGTTGGTTTAATATCGATGAACAGGTGATAACATGGATTCGGGATTACTTGTCCTTGCGTTTTCAGTACGTAGTGGTAAATGGCGCGAAAACGGGTATGGCTAGCGTAACACCTGGTGTCCCTCAGGGCTCAGTGTTGGGCCCCTTGCTCTTTTTATTATTCATAAATGATCTTCCCGACACCATCGCTTCTTCCATCAGATTGTTTGCTGATGATCTAATAATATATGGGGAAGTTACAAGCGTCGATTATACCGTTCTTTTACAAAATGATTTAACGAAAATGGAAAACTGGTGCCGTGATTCACATGTGAAATTAAACGTGCAGAAAACTGTTCATATGCGTTTCACAAAAAAAAAAAACGTATGACATCGACACTTTATAGTCTGTCTGGTTCTCCGTTACAAACTGTTTCAGAGTACAAGTACTTGGGCGTATTCCTTACATCATCCATGTGTTGGCACAGGCACGTCGATTACGTTGCTGCAAGGGCATGTAAGGTGTAGGGATTCTTGCGGCGTGACACAAAGCTGTTTCCTCGGCAGGCCCGCGATCTTCTCTACAAGAGCTACGTCAGACCAGTATTAGAGTGTGGGTGCACTGTGTGGGATCCTCCCACAAATGCCGATTGCGACAAGCTTGGGCGAGTTCAGAACATGGCTGCAAGATACGTTATCGGTAGCTATGAGAGAAACCTTAGCATTACTGCTACAAAGGAAACATTAAAATGGGAGCTTCTAGAAAAAAGAAGGCAAATTTTTCGCGTGAAGCTTTTTCGAAATATATATCATGGCCACATTGGAATAGACCGTAATCAGTATATTATTCAGCCCCATTATGTATCAAGACGAACAGATCATGAGCTCAAGGTTAAAGAATATAGCTGCAGGACTAATCTTTTTAAAAGCACTTTTTTCCCCAAAACTTTCTGCATGGAATCGTCTGCCTGCTGACAAGGTCAGCATAATAGATAACGAAGCTTTTGCGGCCGCTCTTTGACATCTCATTCTGTCTTCGGCTGCAGTCGAATTTTATGCAGTGTTTAGTTTTTATCACTTCGTTTTTGTATTTTTATGTTTGTACAGTATAAATTTTATTTTGTTTTTTTCTCTTCGTCTAGGTTAGTTGATCTTTATGTAATTCATGTGTATTGACAAGAATGTACGCCGCTATTTCTCCTTAGTTTTTCACTACCAATGTTCTTGAAATGTATGATTTATAAATTCTCTGTGTAAAGCCCCCCTCCCCATTGTAACGCCTAAATGGCGCTGTGGGTACGAGTGTAAATAAATAAAAAACCTATTCTTTATACGGTACCTTTTTTTCCTTTTTTGTGCGTGTATTTACCACTATCTCTCCGCAACGCATTTTTTTCTGGGGTTTATAATAAATGAAATGAAATTAATTGTCTCTGCACACTGTAGTGAGGAGTGTCACAGAGGATGTGTTTTAATGTCTCCTAATTACCGAAGTCTTCACAAAGTGCTGTCATCAAACAAACACGCAGAGAAACAAACAAACAAAGAAACAAATCTTTTCGCAAGAAAGCAATGAAGGAAGAAACGAGCGGTAAGACAGGGAAGTTAGCCAGCTGTTAGACCGGCTGGATACACTGCGCTAAAGAATGGGTGAAAGAAGCAACAGATAAGAGACACTACAAGAGAAAAAAAAAATTGGGTAATAACATTTTTTAAAGCTTTTCTTTGCGTGTACGGACCTGATGAAGACCAGCAGCGTTTTTGTCCTTGATATCTCTCTAGGCCGACAGTGCGTTAAAACTCCGAAACTATAACCGAAGCAGATAGTTGAGCGCGGTGTTCTAGTTTCTTTATGAAATAATAGCGTGTGGCAGGAGTTAAAAAACAAAGGCATAAATAGTTTCTTGTAGACCCAGCGATGTTCTATAAGTGTCTGTCTTATATTTATTGCTGTTCTTTTGATCAAACAAGCAGTGAGTGACTCTTCCTCTGAAAGCTTCGTTTCTTGTCACATACAGTGGTCTATTTGCACTTCCAGTGGGTTTGTGAGTTTCAGTTCCTTTTATATTGAGTGTTTTCGTGTTTGTCATAGCGCGTGAATATTTGGTGTATGTGTCATTTCTGTCCTCTTTGATCGTTTCTGCTAAGCTGCGACTGTCTTTGCTGAAAGCTAAATGCTTAAGAATGAAAGAGCTGCGTACATCACACCTGCTACGCACGAACGAACTTAATTTAAAAAAAAACACAGTAAATCTTCTGTCGCTATACGCGGGCAAAAATATTTTGAGAAGTCGGAGGTGAGCAAGGCCTAGAAAACGTCATATAAGGTTTTCCTAAATGAAAGCAAACACGGGTTAAAGATTTAGACGAGTTTTCAAAAGCACTCGAGCGTATGCATACCGATATTGGCGTTGGTGAAAAATATAAACTAAACAAAACGGAAAAGGCAGACACAACGGGGTAACATGAGCTGAAGTTCTCTCAACGATCGCTTCCCTAAATGGAAACAGAGTTTGTGATACGAACGAAAAATGGACTCGGTGTGCGCATATCGCAAGCGCACACGGGTGGATATGGGCAGCACTAAAGGAGGAGGAATCGGGGGTGATTTCCTAGGAGCTCGCGTTTCGCGAGCTGAGCTGTGCGACAAAAAAAAAAAATCCCATTGAGAAAATGGCTCCGACGCCTTCACCTGTGATGGCGAACGAAGCGCGTAAAATGGCTCGCTTTCCAGAGCTGCGCGAGGATGTCGAAAAAGAATTCTCCAGCTTTTTTTTGTTGTCGTTTTTGTGTGTGCTTGCGATTTCGGCAAGATGGCCGTGTTGTGCCTGTGGTGCCGAGATTACGCGAGCTTGCTCGAGTGCGTCTCCACTCGATTACGAAAAGGCGCTCGGCTGACTGGAGGATAAAAGCCCCCTGTCAGTGTCACCAGACGTGCGCATTATTTCGATATGCGCTACGCCAGGTCATAAGATTGACACTTCACTCTTACGGGCGCCCCGCCTCTACGGTCTAGCGGCTAAGGTACTCGGCTGCTGACCCGCATGTCCTGGGCTCGAATCCCGGCTGCGGCTGCTGCATTTACGATGGAGGTAGAAATGTTGTAGGCCCGTGTGCTCAGATTTGGGTGCACGTTAAAGAACCCCAGGTGGTCGAAATTTCCGGAGCCCTCCACTACGGCGTCTCTCATAATCAAATGGTGGTTTTGGGACGTTAAACCCCACATATCAATCAATCAATAACTCTTACGGGCGGGGTGCGTGCTCCAGCCATAACGTATTCAGGTAGCACAGAAACTGCACGGGCACCTTAGAATTGGTTTTACCACTACGGCAAAGGGTAGATGAACGCGTCTTGTTTGATAGGGTTTCTGTGCTGCTTCTGAGGAGGAGTAGAGGTTGTGGAGAAAAAAATAGACGCAACTTATGCAAGATTTATAGCTGGGAGCACGGCTCAGTGCATCTAGGGGATTGGGGGAAAGGTAATAAAGATGTGTAGAAGAGAGGAGAAAGACACCATAATGGTGTCCGTGATGCTATTCTCCTCTCGCAGCTCTTAACGGAGATCACCACAAATACTAACACGACGCAATCGCTTTGCATTACTTTGCACCGCTGTCACGAAACTTGAGAAGGGAATAAATACCTCAGTGCAATAGTAGCGAGACAAGCACATAGGACAGGGGCGAAGATTTAACTACGGATCACTGATGGAAATACGAAATTTATACGCTGCAGTGAATTCGCTGTTCCATACGCCTCTTTTTCTCTCCCCCATCTCTCTCTCTCATTTTCAAGTTCTCTTTCCTAATCTTCCTGTGTGGAGTTTTCTTGCCTTTTAATTTGGCTACGGACTAGTCAAGCTGCCTTTCGGCACCTTTTTTTTTCGCGTGTCTTCCTCGAGGACCTGGAAGAGCAACAACTTGTCGCCAGGGCCAAGAGGGCAGTAGAAGCCAGAGGGTTCCTGGACTAAGGAGCCCTCCCACCTCAGGGTGACACCGGGCATTGCTTGGGGCACTGTTTTGAAAATAAACGTTTACTTCTCTTTCTCTCATCATCTGTAGGTTTGTACAGGGTGGAAATGAAATCTGATTTTGAATTGAATTGATTTTTTTCTTTATGTTTCTATGCTTCCTTTCTTATACAAAAGACCTACTCTCACCTTTGTCATACAGGAACGGTGGCCCCCATACAACCCTCCCTGTTGCTTTCGTGCTGTTACCTTCTCAGGTGATGAACCATGCTTGTCCAACAAAACGTTGTGCCAAGCAAGAAAATGTATGACTATCGACGCACCAGGAACGGAATATTTATGCACGCGCATCTCACACATGTGATGCGCTAAGGACGCACGTGACGCGCCGCAGACGTGGTCGTTGTTAGGTAGAGTCAGAACAGCGACTCATCTGATTCGGGCTCAGACGGAAATTGAACTAGGATTCGACAGCCGCCAGGCGAATGTCAAAAATGTGTCGCAGTGTTCGAAAAGGAAGCGATTTTGTCTTTAGTTCCGCGGCTGAAGTCTCAATATCGCTGATTCCACAAGCACCACGGAAGGGTTCACATAAGTTGACAGAGCTGCACGGGAAAGGAAAAGAAAGCTAAGTATTACAAATTGACTTCAGCGTTTTACGTGCCAATACGAATAGATGGCGTGGAAGTCGTTGGCGCGTAGGTGTGAATGACAATATTTTAGCTCACCTGTATGATGTTGACGGAGGAGTTCTTGTCGTCAGGCCCGACCCACTGCTCGACGACGACACCCTGGTCGAAGCGTCCGCGCAGGTCGCCCAGCAGTCGCTCCACGCCCCACGGAGGCGCCGTCCAATTGGGCTCCGTGACGGGCCACCCGCCCAGGCTACGAAGCACCGCACGCAGAGGCTGGTCGCCAATATCCTCGATCACGTCTGCCAAGAAACACGTCACCTATTCCCTCTCGCAGTCCTGGCTTTACAGAAAGAAGTGCGAAGGCTGGCCAGTTTGTCTGAGCCCCTCCACAGCTGGCCAGCTTCCTTCAACGAAGCACCAGTTCGAAGAGCAGTCTGTATATCTTGGAGCCAGTCTGCAAGCCTCATTAACATCATAGTCCACCTCACCTAAGAAAGTCCAAGTTGAGCCGTACTCTAGCAGTTCGTAGTTTGTAACCTTATATGCACGGTCAACGCTACTATCGTACGAGTGTATTTGTTATCCTCTCTCTACTTTTTCCTTTGTGTAACCTATCCTCCCCTCCCAGTGTATCTGCCAGTGTAGGGTTGCGAACTGTTGGACCTCCCTGACTTTCATCTGATATTTTTCCTCTCTCTCCTTCAATGAAGTAAACTGATTAGCCACAAGGCGTCTTCATCATGCATATTTGTCCTTCTTTACCGATTCACCTGCGTTCCCGCCGGTTGTCACTCTTTTGTGTGACTTCTACTTCATGACTTTCCCATTTATTATCGACAGCGCTAGTTTCGATGTCACGGTATACCTTAATGCCGTCTTCTAAGAAGAAGAAGAAGCGTGATGTAGGCGAGTTGGTGCAAAATAAATGAAGAAAAGGCTTCACAAAAATACGAAGACAAGAAGATACCCTGTGTGTCGTCTTCGTGACCCAGTGTTCTTGCACCGCTTATTCTTCGACTAGCGTCGACGCCTTTCGCCCATCCTAGCTTCGCTGCCCCTTTGCTTGCTTATTGATAAAAATATGGCGTAATGCGAGCATTGTGTTCTCCAGTGAATGAACGATCTCAATCTGACACTCGAATTTCAAAAGGGATGACGTTTGGGCGTGTTGGTAGCTCATCTTGCATCAGAAACGATAGCGTGATGACAAGTTTCGCGGCCTCCATTCGTGGCGTCACAGTAACCGTCACATCTCCGTCGCGTGGTCGCCGATGACGTAATCGCCAAAATATGAGGCGAGGACATCCACCGACACCGTATATGGAAACAAAGCGTTTCATGACCGAACGGACGCCTAGTCTGCGGCGGCTGTCGTGGAACGTGCCCACGCGCTGCCTTCCTTGGTCTTCCGTTTAGCGAGCCCGGTCGCGCTACGCTCCATCTTCGGTGGTTTATGTGCAATGGGCTGCACGAAATTGGCCGCGCTAGTCACACAACTCACGGCGATCTCTTCTCAATGTAAATGGTGTACCCATATGCGAAACAGCTGCGCTATAGGAAGCACTATCGTGATCGTCGGTGATTTCGTTTCTTTTATTATACAATAAGATATCGGCTAGCCCTGGTGTTGTCTGGTCCACTCTGCTGTAATCTTATTGCTCAGTGTTAACGCCTATCATCTCTCATTCCATCACAAGCGGGGTGGAGTGGTCTTCAGCTACGTCTCGATTTTGTTCGTTTTACTGATGGTTTCTGCCCCGTTTGTTGGAGATGGCATAATACGATGGCTGTAGTAACCTTCCGCCTGATATACAGTGGTAAGTATTTTGAAGCAATTCTTTAAAAAAACGTGCGAATTAAAAAATGCAGTGCATCTCGTGTCATACGTCATACGTTAACGGAATTCAACGGGAAATCCTTTCCCTCCCAGGAATCTTACAGGGAGAAATGAAAAAAAAAAAGGTCACAGAAAAACATGAATCGTTGCATGCCTTACTCAGTTTCATGCATGAGTTGTAAAGTGTCTTTGCCTTGATGGTGGCACTGTTGTCATACGGGCTCGGTGGCTCCTCCAGCAAATCTGCACGTACAACAGGAAAAGTTCGCTGTCACTTGAAGACCAATGCTTTCGTGGTGAAGAAATCACAAGTATAAAGCATTGTAGTGCACCAAGCTGTTAAGATGTTTATCAAGATGTAAGATGTTTGTTAGGATGAAAATCAAGGAATGTTGGGGTGTAATCCTTTCTCACGAAATGTACACCTGATAAGAGAACCACCGCGATTTTTCTCTTGTTCTTTATTACAAAAAAAATGAAGACGGCAAAGAAGCAACCTGATTAACAACAATAAAACCGATAGAAATTGTTACGTTTTCTTATCAGCCAGCTTCTGCAATAATAATTAAAAAAAGGCTTCAAAGAGTATAGTTGGCCGGAAGTCTGGTCTTGCTTGCTCAGGCGGCATAAAATAATCTATATTGCAGGAACAAGAGCGGATTAAGCAGTTACTTATGACTTGGCCGTTGTTTTAACTTTGGTTTGATGAAGAAATCATAAAATCAGAAGTGTAAACATGAATGCATACAAGCTGGTGCTGAATGCAATTTGAGAACAGATACCTGGCGTCTGAAGCAGCTTCGTGAAATTAACTGAAACCTCATACGCAAAATTGGATGATTTGTCAGAAGCTTAAACATTGCAACAGAAAGCGACAAAAGCTCTGTCGAAATTCCTACGCGACACGTACTTGAACAAGCGGCTTTAACAGCAATGTCACACACCGCGAAAGACAAGACTGGACTATGACTGAGTGTGCGCGCGTGTGCTGCCGAATGTGCTGTGTTTATCTCTTTTCCCTCTCTGCTCTCTATCTTCCATCTACCCCATCCCCCTCCCATGCGCAGGGTAGCAAACCGGCTGCCTATGGGCTGGTTAACCTCCCTGCCGTTCTTTTCCTGCTACTTTCCTTCTTTCCTTCCTTGTCAGAAGCTTCTGTTGGAAAGCCATCAGTGTTAGCCCGAACGAGCTGTAAGAAAGAACGATCGCAACGACGCATGCCTGTATATTTATGCAACTGTCGCTATAGCGATACCGTTTGTCCGACGTTCATTGAAATGCGCTTTTGACTGCCCCGCCGCGGTGGTCTAGTGGCTAAGGTACTCGGCTGCTGACCCGCAGGGCGCGGGTTCGAATCCCGGCTGCGGCGGCTGCATTTCCGATGGAGGCGGAAATGTTGTAGGCCCGTGTGCTCAGATTTGGGTGCACGTTAAAGAACCCCAGGTGGTCTAAATTTCCGGAGCCCTCCACTACGGCGTCTCTCATAATCATATAGTGGTTTTGGGACGTTAAACCTCACATATCAATCAATCATGCGCTTTTGACTAGCACAAGCGATTACTGATGCAGGCACAAACGACGGAGATGCATCTCTCGAGCACGTGAACTATGAGCAGCCAAGACCACCTTACATTCTCGTGCAATATTTGCGATGATCATCAATCTTTCTTGTAGATTACTGGCGCAAAGCTTTTCTGGGTCTTTGTCAATGCTCAAGAAAGTCCGTGCTCGCTTGTGAAGTCGAACGGAGTGCGGCCACGGATTACGATCGAAGCACTTGTGTTCACCTGTTTAGATAGTGTCGATCAGCTCGACAAACTTTAGTTGCATCTTGAAAGGACACAAGGAAAGACTATATGAACGCACGTATCCACCTAAAAGCAAGAAAAAAACTGTTTGTTCATACTAATTTTTCAGTCTATTCTAATATTTCGTATTATTTTTCGTCGCCGTCTTTCAGTCCCCAATCCCCTTTCCCGCGCAGAGTAGCCTATCAGCGATATGTATCCGCCGGCTAAACTCTGATTGAATTGGCGAGTTGGGCTTATTGGTGCATAGTTTTCGTACACTACACTTCCGCAATCAAGAAAAGCAAAACACAAATCACCCGTCAAGTTATTGGAGAAAAACGCATTGCCTCTTCGGAAGAGGGTTGTGTAAACGTGGCATCGCCACAACTTACTCATAATGAGATGACGTACGTACGCATGTGAAGTGGATGAAGTAACTGTCAAACAGTATAAATACCTGCAATTTTGCTATAAAAATTGTACAAAGTTCAACGTTAATCGTCGTCTTTCGTGCTCCGTCCGTTCATTGTAACAGTTCTAAGCTGTAGTGTGTCCAGAACTAAATTATCTGCTTTTCAATAAAGCAGCAGAAGGAAGAGGGTGGCCACCTTTGAGAATGATCTGCAGTTCGTCCGAGAGCACTTCGAAGGTGGAAATGCTGGGCCGGTCCTCGGGAATCTGGTGCCGCTTGTTCCACGAGCCACACGCATACTGGAAGAAGTCGGAGCACGGGTCCGCACTCTGGTCCATGCCGTTCAGGAGGGACGACGCTGTCGTGGAAACAACGGAGCCGGCCGAGAAAATTATTCAAACAGTCAACTTGCACTTTTCTGTCCCACACGTTGATCTTGAAATTGCCACGCCGTAGAAGACCGCACAGAATGAACATCGAAGGAAGCACAAGTTTAATGTGCAATTTCGATTCTCGACCTTTAAAATGGTAATTATGTTTGGAAAAAAATGAAACTGAAGTGCAGAGTTTACTATTCTACCGCAAGTCTGCGCCAATAGCAGCTGTCAGAGCTTTATTAATTTCATGCACGAGCTGTGGTGAATTTTTCAAAAGTATTTTCCCGAAGTCTTGCTCACCGGCTATTAATAACCATGACGTGAGCTTTGCTGCATAGTGATGGCTTTACCGCATAGTAAGTGCTTTAAAGGCAAAGCACGCTTTACAAAACCAAAGAAATAGTAGGGGCTCATAGAGGTGGTGGCAATAATAATAATAATAATAATAATAATAATAATAATAATAATAATAATAATAATAATAATAATAATAATAATAATAATAATAATAATAATAATAATAATAATAGTGGTTTTACGCGTTGAAACCACCATGCGATTATCAGGGACGCCATATTGGAGGGCTGCGGAAATTTCGACAATGTGGTGTTGTTTAACGTGCATTGAAATTCTACTGTACACGGGCTTCTGCCAATTTACCTCCATGAAAATGTGACCGCCACAGCCGGAATCGAACCCGTGACCTCCGAGTCAGCAGCCGAGGACCGTAACTACTGATACACCAGGGCCGACTTACTGATTATTGGTACAATCGAAAGCTGTGTATTACTCCACCCCCTCCCGCATCCCTTTCCCCTGTGCTACCCTGCACATTTGTGAGCTCCCGGTTCTCTCTGTCCTGTTTTCATTGACTGACTTTTATCACTTACACTTTCTGCGCGGTAAACGTTACGCGCAAGGCAGAGAGGCTGACTGAAACATCCGTAGAAGTGTGGCAGCTTGGGCTAGTTCGTATGGCATGACGATAGTTATAGCGCGAGAACAAAACGACGACACAGAATCTTTCGTGTCCTTCTTGTCTTTCTGTCGCCGTTTTGTTCTCGCGCTATAACTATCGTCGTGAAACAGCCAGTTTCCTCATCTCGGGTAGCGGGAGAAATTGCATAACAAAGTGGCGCGTGTAGTGGCTTCCTTTTTTTTTTGGCAGTTTCGTTCGGCGTCGCGGGCGCGTGAGTCGAGCGTTTCGGCGTATAGGGCTGCGGAACGCGAAGCATCGTCGCACGAAAATCCTCTTTTGGGCCTCTTTACGCTCCGATTGACTCCTATATGATCCGCCAGCGGCCGCTTCCTTCGAAGCCGCGCGCGTTCGGCTCGGTGGTGGCAGTGAAGCGTGATTCCGGACACGCTTTTCGCTATAGAAGTCCAAGCTCCTTTCCTCCCGCTATGTTTTGTTGCTTCCCTTGCTTCAGTTGGGGCAAAACTCGGAGGGAAGGGCGCGTCCAGCTGGGGCATTCGGCTAGCGGCAAAGGAGGCCTCAAAAAAAAAAAAAAGCTCCCAATTGGTCTAACGCGATAAAAGATAAAAGAAAAGGCGACCGCTTAGAATTCGTCTCGTTTCTTATTTTTTCTTTCGTATTTTTTGGCGCCTTCCTTGTTCCTCCTCCCGAGTGACATCTGTTGCAAGTGCTGCAATGTGGGCTCGGCTATCCGCGGCCGCGCTTTCGGGCCGGACCCGAGCGTCACCCCGTTTTTTCCGCACGGATCGCAAGCAAATGAAGCGAGCGTGGCTTTGCTCGGATCGACGACGTCGGTTCGACCATGAGCGCGGCGTTTTTTTGCCAGCGGTGCGCGAAAAGGCACGTCCACGTCCGGCCCCGCGCTTGCGTGACTCGGTCGCCCTGACCGTGGAAGAAACCGACTCTCTCTCTTTCTCCCCGGTTCCTATTTCCGTGACCGTTCTCCCGTTTCTTGGCCATCACTCGAGTGGCCCATCGGCTTACGTTGGGGAGTGTGTCCAGGAAAATAATAAAAAAAGAAAGCGCACTCGGGAGAACTGCAGCACAGCATGTTGTGAATGACTGCAACCAACGCTTTCTTTTTTTTCTTTTTTTTCGACTCAGGTGCTTTTGCATGAACTGGCACACGAGCAGAGGGAGAAATATGGGGAGAATAGCAAGTTGGAGTATATTTAAAAAGAGACAGCGCAGACAGAAGGGCCGCGAAACTCGTGAAAGGGCGACATACGCACACAGACGCACTATTCTGCGGCAATATTCAGTGCATCATTAGTGAAAGATTATTAGTGACCTCGGCATGCGCGGCACTGGCCGAAGCCTTGCTCAAACGCTTCCACAATATCTCTCAAATAGTATGAGCATACAAAATTTCATAAATATTTCACTTAATTGCCATTGTAACATACAATGAAATGATCATGAAGGGTGACGTAAACTTTTTAATCGTTCCCATACGTTTTAAAGTAACGTATTCCTGCAAGTGCTAAAGGGTTTAGAATATCTGGACTTTGTGTGAACCTTGTTTTGAGTTCAACGTCATCCTCTGTGCCGTTCTCTAATCACTGGTTCCGTCTCCGTAATGTATGGCGGCAAAGAAAACGTAATAAATGAAAATAGAGATCGTCTCCCACCTGTTTTCACGCACTCCGGAGTCAGGCAGATTTTCTTTGAGAGATCTGAAAAATGTACAAAAAGAAAAAGAAACGCGACAAACAGAAGAAATCAGTTTTCCCAGCCGCTTGCATTTTACCAGTTGCATGGGTGCATTTTTCACCCCAGAAGCCAAATAAACACAGACAAAAGACAGCTCTATTATACTCTGTTGAAAGTTGTCGAAGGTATTACCTTGGGACTGGCAAACATGCGTGTAATTTGTTTAGCTCACACTGCGATACAAATCCACTGCTGACACCATTAATGGTGGTGTCATTGATTTTAACCGATATGTGGCAGGAGAACTCGTACAGCGAGAATGTTCCTAGGTGCACCAGGGTCACATGGGACGCTCTGAGGCACGGAACTGCAGGTTATCTGGATGGGAAGCTTTGTAGAGGTTCTCCTGTTGCCGGCGTTTAAACGAACAAAATAACGACAAATAAAAGTGGCGACCGGCAAACAAATCAAACAGCAGATTTCTAGAAACCACCTGCCGCAGAGGTTTCAAACTCTCCTCACCTAGCGGGCCGCTAGCTGACGTGAGGGGGTCGGAGCCTTTTGTAGACACTCTTTGGGTAACTGCTACAACCATAATGCTGGGTACCCACTACGGCATACATAATCATAATATTTGTGTAGTAGGCCAGCATTCACCATGCTATCTTTTGTCATTTTGGGGGGAAGCGTGGTATCCGCTACACACTTGTTAGGAATTTTGTGCAATTTTTTTTCTATGCAGTGTCTGATGACGATGAAGAATTATGCCTGAAGTTGGTATGCGCCACAGTTAATAGGCGATCAAGAACAAGTTTTCTAATTGGGTTGGAGCACTGGACGATCCACTCGGTACGCAATTTGCATTGTGTGACGCTTGGCTGGTCCTTTGATGTTCTAAAGGCTTTATTACCCATAATAATGCTATTACTTTCATATTTATATATGAAATCGCGTTGATATGACTACTTTCCGTGAATCACTTTCATACGCCACTCACGTGACGATTGAAACGTACGAAAGTTTTGAGAAATGACGTATGAAAGTTTTGAGAAAGTGGTCCGCTAACCTTGGAAGACGATCCTGTCGGGGGGCGCTCTGGGAGCCACGAACGCCAGGTAGGCGAGCACGCAGCAAGCGGCTGCCAGCAGCGTAACGAACGCTAGCAGTGAGAGGTCGCGGGCGCGCTGCCCGCCCGGAGAGGGAGCCGCTCCGATGGGCTTGGCATCGCTGGGCCGATGAACGCCGAAGCTGACGTACGATTCGTCGCGCGAGGGCTTCTTGCTGGACAGCGCGTCCCGAATGGGCAAGCTGAGCACGGCGTCCGGACGGCTCGCGTCCTGGTACTGCGACGTCATCGAAGAAGGCCCCGGTCAGCACAGTCTCAACTCCACATATTATGGTTTAATATGCTTGTTCGGTTCACTGTTTCGTGTACTGTCTGTACTGGCTTGGTTAGACTGGCGATCTGTAAATGCCGCGCCTATTCGTTTCTTTTCAGAGTCACAAACCAAACGTCTATTAGATTAGCGGAGCGTTGACTTTCTAATTAGAAGGCCTGGAGCATCCTTGCACATTATTATAGATCTTTCGGTAGATATTCGGGTATTCATTTTTACATCAAAGGTAAAAATCAAACAAGTTGTTTCACTTGATAAAGGTTTTAATAACATTCTGTGCATAGTGTAAAAGTGTCTGGCCAAGTTTATTAGTCAGCTACATCTGTCCGCCATGGCCGACCTAGCTCCTTACAGAGAGATTATTTTAACTGGTGGCCCGCAGTAACGCGCGTTATTGCTAATTAACACTGTTACGAGAAAAGGCAACGGAATGTCTATCAATGTATAAGATGCATCAACTTCATCAAGTACAGTCTTACTACAACAGGCTAGTGGAGGCTGTTAGCTAGCTAAACATTATCCTTTAAATTAAAAAATATTTTTTCTAAAAAGAGAAACTTTCTTTTTACAGTCTATATTGAGACGATAATAACGTTCTAGGAAACTTCAATTGCGCATTAACGCTCGTGATTATTGCCGTAACATCTGAAGCAACATCGCCATCGACATTAGCCTTACTGTGTACGTTCAATACGTACACTACATTTTTTTATGACGATGGGCCGAAGTCTAATGCATCTGCAACGCCTTGGGACGCTGTAACGCCGGCTACTCCTGGTATACACAAAAAGCTACCTCCGCCACCTTGGTCGAGCGCGAAGCCCCTGTCGCGATATTTGTAGCTTTGTGGAATCTATCGGGCACATCTTAGACTGTTCATCATAAAGAGATGAAAATAGCCCACATCAGTATGCAAGACAGTGTGTGACAACAACACGTAGAACATTATTGCCAAGTAGGTTAGCAGACGCCAGTAAAAGCACCATTTCTAATCAACGAGGCCAGTAGATTGTAAAAAAATAATATCAAATAATATCAAAGCGCTTGTCCTCTCTTCCTTTCTGTTTATTCGTGCGCTTGAACTGACAGTTATACCATGCATATCCAACTAGCCCAAATATCAAATTAGCTTATGCATTGCTCCTCGTACCGGCGTGACGGGCGACGGCGTCCGGCGATACTCGAGCACGGTGCTGAGCGGGTTCTCGTGCACAGTGACCTTGAGGCCCGACTGGGTCGCCTGGTACGTGAGCCCGTTGGGCATGCGCTCACTGGGCGACGTTCGGAAGCCGACGGCCGTTGCCGGCGCCAGGGGGTCTTCGGGCGACGACGCCATGTCCGAAGCCAGCGGGCCCTGCTCCAGCCGCAGGACCGTCGTCTGCAGCGTGGTCGCCTCGGCCCACTCCAGGGTCAAGCCGGCTCAGTCGCTCTTCTGCGATGCGAGATTACGCGAGCAACCCTGTAATCGACGTCCTTGTCGTTTAACCCTCGTTCAGTCAAGACGTCGACGTCTGTCCCCACGTTCGTTCGTCACATGTGGTGTTTGTTATATGTTCACATTTACAAAATTCGTTGTAGGGCTCACTGCATGGTTCATACGAGTACAACATTTAATACTGGATAGCGCGAATTTGTATAGAACAAATATAGAGATAAAAACTACCTTTTTTAGTAACTCGATTGTAACGTGACCATGACGGTAACGTGAGTAACGACTTTTTCTTGCGGCCAGCAAAAAAAAAAATAGCTGTTTCGGTATTCAACTTTAGGTAGCGAAAATTTAGAAAAAAACTCGCGCTACATTCGAGTAAACATATAGTAACAAACACGTAATCTGTCACCCGAGATCCCTGAAGTGTCATTGCCACTCGCTCAGCCTACAGCAACGATTACTGAGTATGGATGTCGAAAACGGTTACAAATCGACATGAGTACTTTTCTGTCGAAGCTTAAGGACGCGAATATTCAGTGAATAAAACTGTTAGCTTCGAAAATAACGAGCTACAGGGCGCACGCACGACGGCCCCTCGGAAGAGTCCAAAGGGACGGGGACTGTTTCAGGCGGTGCGGTCATATTTTTCGGGTGCGAGCATGCGCAGTTCAAATCCGGTGTTCCGGTATAGGTGAAGAATTTCGCGTATGCGTAGCGGAACATCACAAAGACCAATAGCGGTGTCACACGGCTACTTTCGATCGCGGTCGCAGCGCGTGATGCCGATCGACTTCCACGATCGCGATTGGCTCCCTTATAGGCAAGGTGCCAAAGGAACTAAATGACTGTTTTGAAATTCGATCCTCATCGGGCTCTATCGCGATCAGCACTGAACCGTGTGATACCGGTACAGAACGCTCTCTGGCCGTCAGCTTCTTTGTATCAGTCTTTGCGCTGATTTCACTTTGTTAAGAGACAAGACCAACTTGTCCACCACTAAGTTCCACTGCATGGAGAGCGTGCGTCAACGCATCATGGCGACAGGAGAGCCCGCGCTCAGTGTCTCGGTATGAGCAAAAGGGCCTTCGTCACGTCGGCTTTATCTCTCCATCACGCCACTGTGTAACGCTGCGCCGGCAATGAAGAAAGCAGACGCAGAACATAGCACCACCAGTCATGCAACCATATTTTCCACATATAATGACGCCTCCAAATGCTATAAAAAAGTGGCATTGCTCGGCGCGCCGTCCGCTGTGTCTGATTACATCCCGCCCTTGATCGATCTATAACAAAACAGTTTTTGATCTCTCATTTCTGTTTAAATGTGCGTATACCACGGAGATAATTACCCTCGCAGTGCCCACGCGAGTCACTGGTCGTTATTTGTTGGGAGAGACTTATGGATGAACAAGTTTCAATTAATTTCTCATGTGTCGCAATGTTTTATAGTGCTAAAGGGGGTATCAAGAGAACTAATAATAATAATAATAATAATAATAATAATAATAATAATAATAATAATAATAATAATAATAATAAGCTTTTTTTTCGTGCCAAAACCACGTTATGATTAAGAGAGACGGCGTAGTGGAGGTCTCCGGAAATTTTCAACATCTGCTGCTGTTTAAGATGCACTGACATCGCACAGAATATGAGCTTCGAGCATTTCACCTCCATCAATATGTGACCGATGCAGCGGGGATCGAACCCAGGACCTTCGGTTCAGCAGCCGAACTCCATGACCATGCACAGCTCCGTCGCGGCGGACATCAAGATGACTGTCCTTGAACACGCGTCAAGCTTGAAGAAAGTGCAAAATCTTGCATTGAGGTACTGTTGCGACAGGGAAAAAAAAGGGGGGGGGGGAAACGGCAGCGGCTCTTTTTTTTATTATTCCTTCCGCACAGTTTTTGCCCGTGTATCTCATTTCAAGCGTAAACCAACTTGCCCAACATCGCTTCAACCTGAATGAAGCGCCTATGCACAACTGCCCGCTCCTTAATTTTTTTTTCTTCTCCAGCTTCTTCCGCAAGCTTGACCAGAAATAGAGGCCAGCGGACCGTGGCGGCATCTCGCATGTCGAAACTCGAGCCATCCACTCGTTCTGGCCGCCTCTTGAGTTCTGCGGGGTGGAAGCCGCCGTAAATGAGCGGGCCACATTCACCGCCGTGGTTTGCAAAGTCGGCGAGAGTGCCGCTTTCGATTGCGGCCGCGCTAGCTGTGCGTGTCATATGCCGACTCATTTCCGGGCCAGCGCCGCCGTCTCGCTCGGCCGGTGATTGCGAGGCGCAGCTCTCGGCGGGCGCCTCCAACGCACAGCACAAATCGCCCGGGGCGCATTTCTTCTTCACGTTGAGTTGAAGAGCGTCGTCGATTGACAGTACACAGTTTTCTGACTAGCGAGAGCTGCGTAATTGTTTAACCGTATTTTCACCTCTTTCGGGAAAGGAACACTCTTAGAAAAAAAAGGCAGTGCTACTTACTAACTTTGAGGTAGTAAATTGTTATCATAACATTCACTACCTAAGTAGTATAACTGTAGGTAGTATATCACATACGTTTACTACCTCAGAAGCAACCAGAGGTAGTAAATGTCTGTGGTCTACTACCTGCAGTTACTACTTAGGAAGTGAATGTTGTGACAACAATTTACTACCTCAAAGTTAGTAAGTAGCACTGCCTTTTTTTTAAGAGTGAATGATCAGCTGCACTCTGATAAGACCGGGAGACGAACGGGGGGTGCTCCAACTAAAGTAGCGTTTTATTTGAAAGTGTCTCGTACACTCGCATAAGCGTCCCGCTAAGCGAAATAAATTACGGATTACTGAAGTCAGCTACGCACTCTCGTATTCGAGGCTCTGTCTCCATGATCCCATCGAGGAATTGTGCGAAACCATCTGCTTCAGAAACATCGCCAGTAAACATGCTTTGTATTGGTGAAAGCAGTCTGCGGCAATTAAAGGGGTGAGATGACGATAGTAAGAGCGCGAAAAACAAGGAATGAAGGAAGGAAGTAAGTTTAAGCGGAAAGACAGGGAGGTTAGCCAGTTCTTAGACCAGCTGGCTACCCTGTGCTGGGGAAAGAGGTGAGGAGAATAAAAGATAATAAAAAGAAATGTTGCGAAGAGAGAGAGAGAAATACAAAAAAAAACTGCGACAGAGGAAAGGCAACATCAAAGAGTATAAGACACTAAAGTCTGTCTCTGAGACCAGTTGTCCGCAAAAAGCGCAGCAAAGCTTTCAAAGCCTTCTGGGCTGAGGATGGGCTCGGCCAATGACCCAGAATCCTTTGTTCCGACAAAGGCCGATTGTCTAGTCTATCCAGAGCTGCAGTGAGTTCTTGTCTTTGCGCGCCGATACCATTATGGTGCCTACACCCACTCAAAGCCCTTCTTACAATTCCTGGCATCCAAAATAAGAAAAAGTGGTCGCATCTAGCCCTGAAACAGGCCACATTACTCTTCCTGCAAGAGAAGCACAACGGACGCCTTCACATTTACACGGATGGCTCGGGGTCTTCAGTAAGCTCTGCAGGGGTGGTGGTTATTCCCGCGAGGCACATCACAATTAAGTTCATGACATCGCATTTGACGTCGTCGACAGCTGCAGAACTCGCCGCCATACGTGCAGCTCTGGAGTTTATAGTGGAAGAACCTTCGGGAATTTGGTCTACCTTCTCGGACTCGAAGGCAGCTCTTCAGTGTCTTATGTCACCCTTTCGCCATGGACCTAATGAACAGTTAGTAGCTGAAATAAGGTTTCCTCATCACCAAGCAATCGAAAAACAGCACAACATTGTGTATCAGTGGATACCAGGTCATTGCGGTATATATGGCAATGACCGCGCAGATGAGGCCGCTAGATCTGCACACGATGGTACCCAATACACAGCCATCCCGTTCTCAAGAACCGACGCAGCTACAAGACTTCGTTCGCTTGCACGTGACCTCACACTGGTACAGTGGAACTCAACAGACTTCACAAACGCGCGCCTGCATAACTTGGATCCCGATCTTCAGCTTCGTCTTCCCCCAAGGATATCTCGAGCTGAGGAGACTCTTCTATGCCGCCTGTGGCTTGGAGTGGCCTTCACGAACGCATACTCTTATCTCATTGGAATGGCCAGCTCTCCTACATGCACTTACTGCAGCTGCGAAGAAACCATCGCGCACCTTCCGTGCGAGTGCGCCCATTTCAACAGCGAAAAACAAGACGAACACAAGTAATGACAAGAACAAGCGCTGGTTAAAGGCTCAACCTTATATGACTTAGCTCCGCCATACGAACATGTCTACAGTTGCGACTCTGCGCAATTGTGAAGCTCAGCCAAATTTCGCGTAGCGCACGTATTGACATCGACACCAGAGCGACGTCAGGCTACAGTGATAATTATTGTGACCTCACACAGCAGCACCAAAACGTGTAAAACGGCCGCTTGCGCGTCACCCATGCAGTCAAGGAGTGGAGCGGCCGTATAGAAACGTCACGTCGGCTAGACATGCCAGTTTAGCGATGTGCTTGTGGTAGGGAAATGTTACACGAACTTCACATGTTTCATTGTTCATGCGTAGTCGACATGGAAAGAGATACCACACATGGCCTCACTTATGTGCAATTTATTTCACCCAGCATGAAATAAATTGGAACAAAAGATTTTCTCTATTGATAGCTCGCTCACGCGAGCTATCAATAGAGAAAATGTTTTGACGCCCGGAGATGTCACGCGTGCGGCTCCGTGAGCTATTTTGTCTCCTGTCGTCTTTTATTTGCCTTATATTTGTTTTTTGTGTATTTATGTGTTTATTTATGCCGACCACGTATGAACAAAGAACCAGTTGAAGCTCGCGCCGTCCTGTTAAACTGTGTCGTGCGTTTTTTTTTTTTCAGTGTAGCCTTATCCTATTACCGTACGTGCATGACCAAGTCCTCACGAACAGACTAGCTCTTTCGTTGTATTAGTGTTATTAGTGGCCTCCCGTAAGCTCGTGACAATATTCACGAATGAAGGAAAGGAACTATGACGGAGTGTCACGTGACAATGTTGAAGCCTATAGTCGCATACAATATTGGAAGTCCGCGGCATTTCCTTCTCGAATTAAGACGGATGCTCGCAAACATGCCCCAATGTGTGGCAGTGCATTCCAGATTTGACGTGATCAATAGGACAATTGGTGATGCCGCTTTCACAAATAACAATGGTGAGGGCATAAGTGGGACTATTTCTTTTGGCGAGGACGCGATAAGGTTCCGCGTTTCGGTCGTGTTATCGGGGCCTCTTAGGACTTCCTAAGATGAATTATAATGAATTAGGAAGAAATGGGAACGGTGTCGAGTTAGCGAGTGAGTGAGTGAATAAACTTTTATTTTGGGTCAGCAAAACACAATAAAGCGAACGCCTGGATAATCCCACAATGGGACCGACAGGTCCAGCCTGACGGCAAGCGCTACTGTTGGTCAGCTCGCTTTGGCTGCGTCTGTGGCTGGCGCTACGGGGGCCTGATTCTACTGAGCATGCACAGCGCACTGGTTGGAAGGGGCGGATTCAGAGGGAGTTAATTGGCTTGCCGATGTAGCAGAATCAGGTGACGCTTTGTGAAGCTGTTTGGCAAGTCGTTCTTTGTCCGATGAACAAAAAAAACTATCATCATCACGAAGCGGCATGCGCCACAGAAATTGGCTAAATCCCACTACCCACCGGCGTTCCGCTAAATGTGCAGCCTGCAACAGTTCGCCTAACAAATGGCGTCGTCATTTAACCATATGGTGTAGTAGCGCAAATTCGACGGGGACGAAGAGGACAAGAAAACACGACACTCGCTACACTCGCAACTAATTTTTATTTCAGAAGCAGCACTTCATATTATATATGGGTTATATATGAAGTGCTGCTTCTGAAATAAAAATTAGTTGCGAGTGTAGCGAGTGTCGTGTTTTCTTGTCCTCTTCGTCCCCATCAAATTTGCGCTACTACACCATATGGTTAAATGATGTCTCACCAACTAGCCCAGCTCTCAACCCTACTGAAATGGCGTCGTGGTGACGGTGGTCAGTCACCTCGAAGCGTATAACGACAGAATAAACAGAAAATGCAACGGCGCCTGTGAGAAGACCGCGAAGCGATGGAAGAGTCTAGGAGACTTGGTTTCAGCGCGATTTTCTTTCTCCGGAGTTTAGACATCCGTGTCGTGTGCGCGACTGTCATTTCATTTCATTTCCTTAAAGACCCGCGAGGGGTATTGCATAAAGGGTGGGTAATTATAAAGACAAAACATAGAAGCCAAAAATTTAACATAAAGAGTGCTTATTGATATTTTCTATGAACGATGATGGGCAGGGAACGGTGGCGATTTCACTGGGAAGGCCGTTCCAGTCTGGTGCGGTACGTGAAAAATTGGCGCAATTTGAATCTCTTCGCGCTGAGAATCAACCATCATCTATAACAAAGCCTGAAAACAACCTGAATGTTAGTTTTCAGAATGGTCCGGTTTAGCTGTTTCCAGCTTTCTGCGGCTTATCGCAAGCTTCGCCATTTTTTCCCTTCCTCTATGGATGGTCATTACGTATAGAGATGTCATGCGGTAGTAGACACCGAATTCAGCTTTTTAAAGACCTGATACAAATAATTTTTGAGGCGCTTGAGGGCTTGGCCTTTGACGATGCAAGAAATGATAATAAAAATCGTTCGTGCTGTCAGTTGCGGTAAAGGTGTAGCAAACATGTCAATACTGGCGGTTGACTCGCCTTTGGGGCTTGGACCGTGCATTTAATATATAAAAAATACTGGCGATATCCGCAGCTTAATAAAGTGTGCGCTTTAGTTCTGCGATCTATATTGTGGTTCTAGATCAATTATTGTGCCTGTTGAATAGTTCAAGGGCCGTGCTGCAGCTTTCTGCGTTAGCTCCGAACCGACCACACGATTAGCACACACTACCACATCTAGTATCCTCTTTTAATATGACCTAATTGTCTCGTAGCCTACTTTCTGTGATGAAAAATCTGACGGCACTGTCTGTTATTACTAAACTGCCACAAGAATAAATTGTCGTCGCGATATCTTACAACGCGAAGCTCGCGATCATGCCATTTTGTCTTCACCTGTCGCCAGCGCTACAGGAGACTCGGAGCAGGACACGTGTCAGAGACATAAAATTAAGTGACGTCGATCATCTCGTAACGCGTGGCTCGAACCAAAAGAAAAATAAATCTAATACTTTTATTCGTTAACCTGGTATGTGGGGTTTAACGTCCCAAAACCACTATATGATTATGAGAGACGCCGTAGTGGAGGGCTCCGGAAATTTAGACCACCTGGGGTTCTTTAACGTGCACCCAAATCTGAGCACACGGGCCTACAACATTTCCGCCTCCATCGGAAATGCAGCCGCCGCAGCCGGGATTCGAACCCGCGCCCTGCGGGTCAGCAGCCGAATTTTATTCGTTAACCTTCGCAAGACAGGTCTGCCACAATGCATTGAATCTGCCGGATTTTTTTTTTCATGACGTTGTGTTGTTCCACTATCGACTGCACGTGTGCGCGGCTCAGAGAAGCAGATGGTTTTCATAGTATGGTGCAGTGATTTCGGTTGATGAAACGGTTCTTTGGTAAGATGCGCCACCTTCCGCCATGGCACATGTACAAGTTAAGATCACCTAACTTTCTATAAGTTGCTTTGTTTAACAAGCAGATAGTGTGATTGTTCTATATTTGAGCGGGTGCTAACTAAGCGGGCCCCAACCACACGTACGCGTTACAACGTGTCGGCGCGCCCTCTCCCTGTAGTAGAAGAGAGAGCAAACGTATACGTGTAATTGATTGATATTGATTAATTGATATGTGGGGTTCAACGTCCCAAAACCACTATATGATTATGAGAGATGTTGTAGCGGAGGGCTCCAGAAATTTCGACCACCTCGGGTTCTTTACTGTGCACCCAAATCTGAGCACACGGGCCTATACAGCAAACGTATACGTGGAGCTTCGCGCCTTTGGTGGTTTCCCGTCGGTGACATCGGATGCGTCGACACGGCTGGCGCTTCCCATCGCGCCGTAGTTATGATGGTTGTGAAACTCATTCGCATTATTTCTCGACAGGCGATATAAATATTGTGAGTTAAAGCCTCCTTCCACAAACAATTCAAGTTGATCTATAGGTCAAACTTTCTTTTTTTACTGATTTTTTCAGCTCCCTTTCTTGCTTTTTGTTGTTTGTTAGTTTTTTTGTCCTTGGTGGCCGCGTTACAACCGAACAGTTTGCTTTTTTTTTTCGGCGTGTTACATTTTCGCGGTCATTCGTTGTGGAAGAACGAAGATAGCAGCGTGAAAGTGCTCTCTTGCCGACCACGCATTGCACTAGATACCAAGTTTGGTTCGCACCAAACTTAGGCGTTGGTGTAAGGCTGGCGGAACGAACAACAAGCGCTCCATTGTCCCGACACATGCGAAGCAAAAGAAAGAAGGGGGGGGATGCGAGAAGAGATTCTCTCTCACTATCTTCAGACAGTCCTGTACAGAAACGCGATAACAGTTGTGGACTCTTTATTAAATTTGTACTTCGTCGTTTTGTATAATCATACTGCATGTTTTCTTTTTTTTCCTCGTTTTAATGTATGCGTTATCGCGCTTCCAGTTTCCGATGGCGAGGATGACCTTGCCGTTACGAAGCACAAAGTAATCATGTGTCGCTGTGCGGAAATTCCCGCCTTTATAAATCGGTTTATTTCGCTCGCTCACTGGCGGGAAGTTTCTGTGTTATTTTCTGTTTGCCAGTGAGCTTAATGCGCTCGAGCAAATACGCTTCCTACACGTATGTGGAGGCGCGTCCGTGCCTTCGTTTTAAGAGCCACGGCACGTTTGAAGAGTTCAGAGATTACGCCACAACCAGTGTTAGCCGCAATTCCCAGTGTGGGGGATTGAATCCTAACACAAAAGCGTCGCGCGATGTTCCCGAAGACTCTTCGCCTGTTGACGTGTGTGACAGGATGCGATTGGGGAAAAAATTAAAAAAAAAGGAAAACGAAAAGCGCCGCGTAAAAAGAAAGCGCGAATGCGGTGCGGAAAAGCTAAGCGTCAACAGCAGGCCCGGTGAGCCGGAGTACGCAATTTCGGGAACGCCTCGCTCAATATGTGAAGGCGAAACAGTTGTTGATGGCGAAAACGCACCGGACGCTGGAAACTAGGTTTACACTACGAAACGATGCAGTATTTTTCCTCGCCGCTCGTCGAAGAGCAAATACTTGCACGAAATGAGCAAGAATAAACGCGAGGAAGCTTCCGAACAACGACGCCTCTTGACATCGTAAAGGCATCTCTGCCGAAAGCGCTCGCGCCCAGTCTCGAGAACAGCCGCGGAAAACGCCTAAATGCTGCCGTGGCTGTGGCAAAAGGCAAACTGTTCTGCACGGAAGACGGAATGCGGATAAATACTGCGCTAAAGTTGGCTCGAATGGCACTTCCTCGTAGCCATGAAATAAAACTCGGGAGTTGCCTGCATTGAGTATAAGTGCGTGTCAGATTATCAGGTAAATTATGCTGACAAAACATTACGCGAAACCATATATATTGCCACGTTCCTTTCCTCAAGTTGCCCCGCCACGGTGGTCTATTGGCTAAGGTACTCGGCTGCTGACCCGCAGGTCGCGGGTTCGAATCCCGGCTGCGGTGGCTGCATTTCCAATGGAAGCGGAAATGCTGCAGGCCCGTGTGCTCAGATTTGGGTGCACGTTAAAGAACCCCAGGTGGTCTAAATTTCCGGAGCCCTCCACTACGGCGTCTCTCATAATCATATGGTGGTTTTGGGACGTTAAACCCAACATATCAATTATCGAGTCTGCTGCATTGGTCCACGGCACTTCCTCGTGACAATATGAACAACGGAGAAGTGCTAGTCCACCGCGGAGGTGTAGCGGTTACGGGGCTCGGCTGCTGGCCTGAAGGTCGCGCGTTCGATACCGGTTGCGGCGATCGCATTTTAATGTATCCGGGCCTCTACGCCACAAAACGACTACGTGGTTATACTCCGCAGTGGAAAGCTCCGGAAATTTGGACCATCTGGTGTTATTTAGCGTGCAGGGACATTGTACGGAACACAACCGTCAGCATGTCGCCTCTACCGAAGTGTGACCGCCGCAACCGTAATAGAATCCGCGGCCTTCGGATTAGCAGCCGAGCACCTTAACCTCTGAAAAACGGAGGAAGCGTCCAAGCAGTGAAGAGGAAACTTGGGATAGGCAAAAATCGGATGTATGCACTAAGGGACAAAGAAGGCAAAAGAACTACCCATATGGATAGGATAGTTAAAATAGCGGAGGAGTTTTACAGAGATCTGTACAGTAGCCGGGACAACCACGACCCTAATACTGTAAGAACTAGCACTAACCCAGATGACACCGCACCAGTAATGATAGAAGAAGTCCGAAGAGCTTTGGAGAGCATGCAAAGAGTCAAAGCTGCTGGTGAGGATCAGGTAACATCAGATCTGCTGAAAGATGGAGGACAGATTGTGTTAGAAAAACTAGCCACCCTGTTTACGAGGTGTCTCCTGACGGGAAGAATACCAGAGTCTTGGAAGAACGCTAACATCATCTTAATGCATAAGAAAGGAGATGACGAGGACTTGAAGAATTACAGGCCGATCAGCTTGCTCTCTGTAGTATACAAGCTATTTACAAAGGTAATTGCTAACAGAGTAAAGAAAACATTAGAATTCAATCAACCAAAAGAACAAGCAGGATTTCGAACAGGCTACTCAACAATCGACCACATTCATACTATCAATCAGGTAATATAGAAATGCTCAGAATATAACCAACCACTATACATAGCCTTCATAGATTACGAGAAGGCGTTTGATTCGGTAGAAATGTCAGCCGTCATGCAGACACTGCGGAATCAGGGCGTCAATGAAGTGTATATAAACATTATGGAAGAAATCTACAGGGGATCAACTGCTACCATAGTACTCCATAAAGAAAGCAACAGAATACCAATCAAGAAGGGTGTAAGGCAGGGGGATACAATCTCCCCGATGCTATTTACCGCGTGTTTACTGGAGGTTGAGATTCATTCGCCGATGAGATTGCATTGCTGAGTAACTAAGGGGACGAATTGCAACTCATGATTACGGAGTTAGACAAGGAGAGCAGAAAGGTGGGTCTTAAAATCAATCTGCAGAAAACGAAAGTAATGTACAACAACCTCGGAAGAAAGCAGCGCTTCGAGATAGGTAATAGTGCACTTCAAGTTGTAAAAGACTATGTCTACTTAGGGCAGGTAATAACCGCGGAGCCGAACCACGAGATTGAAGTAACTAGAAGAATAAGAATGGGGTGGAGCACATTTGGCAAGCACTCTCAAATCACGACAGGTAGATTGCCACTATCCCTCAAGAGGAAGCTATATAACAGCTGTATCTTGCCGGTACTTAGCTACGGAGCAGAAACCTGGAGACTTACAAAGAGGGTTCAGCTTAAATTGAGGACGACGCAGCGAGCAACGGAAAGAAAAATGGTAGGTGTACCCTTAAGAGACAAGAAGAGAGCAGAGTGGATTAGGGAACAGACGGGGGTTAAAGATATCATAGCTGAAATCAAGAAGAGGAAATGGACATGGGCCGAGCATGTAGCGCGTAGACAGGATAACCGCTGGTCATTAAGGGTAACTAACTGGATTCCCAGAGAAGGCAAGCGGGTTCGGGGGAGACAGAAGGTTAGGTGGGCAGATGAGATTAAGAAGTTTGCGGGTATAAATTGGCAGCAGCAAGCATTAACCGGGTTAACTGGTGGAACATGGGAGAGGCCTTTTTCCTGCAGTGAACGTAGTCAGGCTGCTGCTGCTGTTGCTGCTGCTGCTGATGATGATGATGACTTTAACCACTACTCCACCATGATGGACGCATTTCTATGGAAGCGAAATGCCGGAGGCCCAAGTCAGTGCGTGTTAAAAAAACACCGGGTGGAAGAAATTTTCGGAGCCCTCCAGTACGGTGTCTCTCATATCATCGCTGTTTCGGCACACAAAAACATTATTTGACGAAGAAGTGCTTGAATTGTTACCCCCACGTTTATTCGCGCATAACATGCACAGTCTCCTACCGTAGACGGGTGAGGAGAGTTGCGATGTGGTCAAGCTTCTCTGCTACAGATCCTTTTTTTTTATGTGACTGCAACACGTACACTATGGAGGGTGTAGTTATATTAGGTGAAGATCACTCTACGCGCCCGGCCTGTCGCAGGCTGGGATGACATGCTGCCGACGTCACTTGGCATAACGCAGGCAAATCTACACAGAGCTAGCCAGCTGCTCGCACCAAAGAGAAATTTTCTTCTTCTCGTTGGTCGAGTGCGTTGATGAAAGCAGGCAATACCATATAGTGTATAGCGTATAGCGTGGGCTCGCCCCAAAGAGAATTCTTCCTTTTGTCAGAGTGTACTGTGCACTCTACCTTTGTTTTTTTATACACGGCAATGGAAGCCGCGTATAAAAATTGAAAGAGGAAGCAAGACAGAAACTGAGAGAGAGAGAGAAAGAGATAATAATGAAAACTAGGACAAGAATAGAAATGAATTGAAATAAAGCGAAAGAAACAACACCCCCCCCCAAAAAAAAAAACTGAAAGTTATAGAAAGAGAAGAGGAAACCAACGAAAAACAAAAGTGGCGTCCCAGCCCCGCATTTCCTTCAGGCCTGTATGGCGAAGCTGCTTTGATTTTGTTTTGTAATTTACTGCGACCTAATGAAACCGATGACATGTGGTTAGCCGGCACCTTGATTTACTTAAACGAGCACCAACATAAGATTTTTGCTACTTGTTTTTTTTTTTCTTTTTATTGTAGTATTAGGTAGCTTATGGCCCACTTATCACGGCTGGAAGCCTCGTTTGGGCGTGTGCATGGCAGTTATTTAAGTAGAGACGCTTACAGAACGCTTATGTAGCCTTTATAACGCTGCGCTGGCCATGCAACGCTTGCACGAAAAGGCAAGTGTTTCTAACGCTTTGCTAAGACGACACGGTGGAGGCACCTACCCGTCGCCTTGCGTTTTACGCCTTAGCACCATAGAGAAATAAAAAAAGGTCTATGTTAGCACCTCCAAAACACGCTTCGTTTTCCAAGATAACTGCCAGGTAGCGCTCTATGTCTCACGTTTGTCGTGACCTGATGCGCTCGTTCGCCTCCGATGCACGCTCGAGGCACTCTAACGCAGCGCCTCCAGAATACCATTCACCGATTTTCTTGCGCAAAACATCAAATAAACGTTTTGTCCACTCTCTCCAGACGCAAGACTATCGTCTTTCGACGGCATTTACAGTGTAACATGTAGATACGGGGCAATTTTTTTGTTTTTTATTGCCGCCGCGTTAATGTCGGCGTCGCGAGGGGCTCCGTATTTCGCTCAGTCATGCAGCATGCTCTTGAAAAATTCATTTTAAAAATGTGGCCTATACATGCCCTTCATATGTCTCATATGTTGCGTATGTCTCCACATGAATTCATCTCGCTCATTATCTCACCTTCAAAATTTTGTGTCAGTGTTCCTTCAATACTCCGCTGCGACGTTACCGCCACTAGTTTTGTCAGTCGATTGTAAAAGGAAGAAAAAGGCCCTTCAAAGAAATCAGGACGTGGGCATTACTTCCTCACGACTTCCCCGTTCGCTGCTAGTGTATTTTATAGTCATGGTACATGCGAACAGAAAAGAGAATGACTTTCTTCGCTACATTCAAATGAAGCTATTAGGCACTGAAACGTCAACCGTGTTTTCAAAGCTTGCTTTCTTTATACCCTAATCTCTATGCAATAGAGCTAGTGATATTTCGAAAGAAAAAAAAAGACAAAAAGAGGAAAAATATTGCCGTCACATCCAGATTAGACCAAGAGGCGCAGGCATCGGGCTATTGTTCGCGAAGTAGTTTATGCGAACAATGGATATCCGTCCAGCCATAAATAAACTGAAAGCGTTCTCAGAAGACGGCATGCATTGAGACCTTGCGTGCCGAATATCGCAGCAGAGGCGGGCAATACCGTGTATTTGAGTACGCCGCTGTTGTTTATTTGCGAAGGCATACATAAAATAACGACGACGTTACATAGCCGTTATCGCAGAGTTCGCAGGCGCACGCGTTTACTTCTGCGAAGGAGCACGCACGAAAAATGTATAAGAAATATAAGAAGAATAGAGTGAGCTGCAACAGGCTGCAGTGCGAACGTCTTCTCGGCGCCGCATTCACTCGGTCCGCTAGGCGGCCAGCTCGAAATCCGTCCTCCGTGATCTGAGCCACCTTATTTTCAGGCACGTGCGACGAAGAAAGGGTTTCGTCTTTACGTTACACGCGAACTCAGTCAGAGCGATGTACTTAATATTCGTTGAAAAGTGATTTCTTTACAATGTGATTAAAGTATCCACGATATGACTTAGGGGCCCGTAGTGCAGGGTTCCGGAAATTCCGACCGTCTGGTGTTCCCGAAGGTGCGCTGACATTGCACCGTATACACGGGCCATTTCGTTTCCCGCAGAGTGAGAATGCCAACCGGGATCGAACCAGCGACCTTGTGGTCAGCATCCGAGCGTCGTAACCATTCTGCCACCAGGGCGCGCCGGCTCGTTTATTTGTCAGGCAGAACATAACAAAAGTCGGCTGACAATTGATCCAAGAGAAGCACGTTGGACATCATTTGTATCGTTTAAATAGTCTAAAATTTGTAACAGAAATGGAAATGAACTAACGTGGACGAAAGAAACAAACACGTCAAGTGTCGGTGGGGCCCGGTCTTTCCAACCTTGAAATCACGTTTGGTGTTAGTTATCAGAATAAGTTCCTCTTTAGTTTTGTTAGAGAAACAATTCCGTTACTATACTTTCGAGTTCTCCTTTTGAAACGATGGCACCAAAGAGGACCACATATACAAGTTTTATGATGAAACAAGCGCTAAATATACACACAATTCAGAGAGGACACAGACAACACGCCCAACTGGCAGTCATCCTAAATATAAGTTCTAGCCAAAAGAACATCTCCAGACCCTTGCTTTTTTAAATGCCATGCCAAAACAAATCGTTCAATCCACTTCATTGCTAAGTTATGCGTGACATTGATAACCGCTGGCGGTGGCGGCAACTTTGATTTTATTTTTTCTGTTTCTTTTTTCGCCAGATCATAAAGCTGGAATCGGGAGGCAGTGTTAAGAAGATTAAACAACAAAGGATAGCCAACAAATGAACTAGGTAAGTCGATCCAAGCTTGCCGTCACCGTATAAAGAAAACCCACAATCTTTGCTCAGAGAGGCGCAGGAACTTTAAGTGCGAATGCTCACTGCGGTGCTGCACTCTGAACAGCACAGTTCGCTCTAGCAGTATACATGCCTCTTAAAATTC
Organism: Rhipicephalus annulatus; assembly: GCA_013436015.1. Classification (NCBI taxonomy): domain Eukaryota; kingdom Metazoa; phylum Arthropoda; class Arachnida; order Ixodida; family Ixodidae; genus Rhipicephalus; species Rhipicephalus annulatus. The sequence continues at coordinate 239,060 of WOVY01005783.1, forward strand.
AGCAGCGAATCGTTGCTGAAATATCCTTGCGAGAGATGACTAGAAGGGTCTTTGGTTGGGAGGCAGTAGTGAATCACGGCGGATCCAAAAAACCACAAGTGAAAGTATTTAATTTAGTCGTCGTTGTTTCGTATGGCCGGAAATGGCTATGTGTGGCCTCGAGTATTTGTGCGGCACAGCTGGTAGACGTTTTCGCAGAGCACGCACGTTTCTTGGGCAGTTTATTCAATGATTGGAAACGTTTCACTGACTGATTGAATTGAATTGAGGAACGTTTATTGAAAGAAAGGGGCTGGGGATGCGGATGGGTGTAGGGCCCATAGTTCAGTGCTCCACTGGCCAGAGTCCACCGTGCTATGAGGAGGAGCATCACTTGGGGTTCCTCTTCTTCACACGCGGGTTTGGTATTCCACTGCTCCGTTCTGCATTTCGTCGCCTTAACTGTTTATGGCTCAGCCTCGAATTCCTACGTAATATGGGTGAGAGGCGGCCCGTCTCCCTCCTCACCACGTACGAGGTCGGACGAATGACATGTTTTGAACGAATTTTCGAATTCGTCTGCAGGCGCGCCACTCATAAGCTTCCTTTGCACCTAGCCGAGAGTTTTGGTGGACAGAGGAACTGTGCTTTTCGACGTTGGTGTTTGTAAGGCAGCCCAGGTAGTGTGGGGCTCCTGTTGAAGTGTGTCCCCGAGAGACAGCCGCCTTCCAGCTGCTCGATGTACTAGTAATGCCCGCACTGTCGCTACCCGTTGTTGCGACGTGGTCTCGGGCACCGTATATACTTGGTCTTTCCGCTCTGCATCGGATGCTGAGAGCGTTCCTCTAATAGCTGCACGTTTCTCATAAAAAAAAGGCTCCTGACAGCGCGTTTGTTTCGCAGGCGCACGTGCGGTCATCGGGTGCCGGATGG